>JAGYYJ010001985.1:0-11262 GCA_019671005.1 Hibiscus mutabilis
AAACTATTTCAAACAAATTTTAAAACATTATCATGCCTTTAAAACCATGCACTTAGCATCTTTAAAACCAACATATTTACCATATGCATCATGTATCACTAACTTAGCAATAAGTCTGTTGCTATCCAATTTAAGCCTTCCATTTGCGCAACCATATACAAAGCTTAAAGTTAAACATATATATATTACAATATACAACATAACCTTTCAATGATACATTAACAATTATATTTACTCACAAGTGATCATTAAAACAGTCGTTAACAAAGTTCGCCGGATACACGGATTGAACAAGTGTTCAACCAACACTTCAGCCATCTAAATCGAACAAGCGATACAATAACAATTGAGAGAACGCCGATTTGCTGATCATCGCGTCAGAAGCCTCCAATGCCCCCGTTTGCTTCAAAACAACCTCCTATATTTAAAACACATAACAAGCAGTTAATGCCATAACGCATTTGCTGCTTCTTGACTGCCATGAGATCCTCACCAGTTCTAGTTAGAATCAATAATTTGAGTGAAAATAATCTCTCACCTCTGGATTTTGATGAAATTCTGAGTGTTTGGTAGAAAAGAAGTTGAGAGAAAGGTTTAGGAAAAAGTTACGTAAATTTTCTTTAAAAGCAAATAACTAACTTAGATATTTTAATCCCTCTTAAACCACCTTTAAAACACATGTTTAAAATGATTTAATTGAAGGAGAAACCACCAGCAAAAACTTGGTAATTTAGCTCCTTAAGGATTCTAAGAATTTGACCCTTTTCATTTTAGTCACTTTAAAATAGTTTTCAAAAAATCGCATTTTGGTCACTAACCAAAATGTCACATTTCAAATTCCATTTTCCAAAATTGATTCCACAAAAATCAATATATATTAAAGATGATTTTTAGTCAACTCAAAAATCAATAAGTCAAAGCTTCCAAAGCTTCACAATTAACATCGAGATCAACCTCCCCACTGTTTGACCACATTACAATAAAAGTTAATGCATCTCAATGCATTCAAAACACTGCAACAACAAATCACACGGACTTCCACAATCCTCTCAAAAGTTACAACCACAACAACCAAAATCATCATCTAATCGCCTTCCAAACAGCTTGACCACAACTAACAATCTAACTTCCCATAATAATCGGTTAACACTCAAAAATAGGATTGCTTTATCAAATACTTCCGGCAATTAAATGACGTGGCGGTGGTTGAACTAAGCGTTCATATCGACCCCAGGCATTCTCATTCGTGCCTTTTTAAAACATCGGGCGGGAAGATTCTTCTCTGACCTCGACCCGGCCTTGCGGCGTCTGGCACCTCTTTCCATACAAGCATGAATTTGCCATCGCATCTAACCTTTAGTAATTGTTATTATAAGCAAACACCACCAAAGGCAATTGGCTTTCCCATGTTCCTGGAACTCAATAATGTAACATCTTAGCATATCTCACGATAACCTAAATCCTGCTACCTTTCGTGACCATCCGACTTGAGGATGATACAAAATCTTAAATTTAGTCTTGTTCGAGCGCGATGCAAGCTTGTCAAAAACGCTACGATGAAGCGCGGATGCTATCCCAAAACTATGATTTAGGCACCCCATGCAAATGCACAATCGGATATGTATAGATTGGCCAGCTTGTCCAAGGTATGCGTGGTATACCAAAAATACGCACACCGTAAGCAATCAACAATCACCCAAATGGAATTCTTTTTGTGGTGCGGCTTCAGCGGTGGCGGACACAAAATCCATGGTGATTCTTTCCCACCTTCCATTACGGTATCCTCAACAATTGCAACAACCCGGATGGAAAGCGATGCACTGACTTTCACCTACCCGACGCCTGGCATCGAGAAACAAATTAACCACATCTTTCTTCAGTCCTTAATAGTACTCTTCTTTCAACCCACGATACATCTTGGTACTCTGGGGATGCATAACAAAAGGACTAGCATGCCCGCTTGGTCATAATGGTTTGCCTGACTCATCATCTTGAGCACTACAATTCGACCTTTAAAACACAACACCCCGCCGTCATTGAAATGAAAATCTATAGTATTTCTATCCATGATTTCCTTCACATCGACACCAAACTCTCATCATACGGCTTCCTTTCCTTGATCAGGCTGCCCAACAAGGACGGTTTCATTGCCCTTTCATTACAAACCACCTTCACCCCGTGGACTCAAATGAGCAAACATGACTCTCAACTCTTCGATTCTTTTCTACTTAACTCAAGCCTAGCATCAAAGCTTTCAGAGGATGATATTCAATGGTTAACTTATAATTTTTAAGCAACTCAAGCCCTCGTTGCCTAAGATTCAGCTCTTCACAGGACATCAAAATACTTCAAGCTCTGTGATTAAGTATAAACCACACACTTTTAGCACAAAGGTAATGCGTTCATATTTTCAAAGCCAAACACAACGCGGTAAGCTCAAGATCGTAAGTAGGGTAATTATGTTCATGCACCTTCAATTGCCTAGATGCATACGCCACTACCTTACCTTCTTGTATCGCATGCAATAAGCCCAACATATGACGACTTCATATATACAAACAGACACACCGATTTAGGTTGAACCAAGGCGCAGCTCGCGTCAAAGCTTCCCTTCAACCTTTCGCTCTTTGTCTATTCTCGTCCACTCAAACCCAACATTCTTATGCAACAACTTGGTTAAGGCGACCAAAGCGGAGATCCCTTCCACAAACTTACGGTAATAACCGTGAAATGAAGAAAACTCGGGACTTGATTTACTTATGACCTTCCAACTTATCACAACCTCAACTTATGCGGAATAACACAAGAATCATGGCCGACACAACATGCCCAAGGAAAACAATCTCCCTAATTCAAAACTCACACTTGCTCAACTTGGCATACAAGCTGATTAGCCAACAGCGTCTGAGCACAATCAGTCAATGTCTACCATGATCCTCTTTAGTATGAGAGTACACTAGGATATCATCATAAACAAAACCACAAACTGATCAAAAACTTATGGAACACCTGGTTCATCAAGTTTATAAAAGTAGCCAGTGCGTTGGTCAAGTGGCGCATCACAATAAGCTCATAATACAATACCTTGTACGAAAGGCATCTTGGTACATCCGATCCTTCACCTTCAGTAGTACCAAGACCTCAAATTGATCTTAGAAAACTTTGAAGGTACTCTGAACTAATCAAAAAGATCATCTATCACAGCAACATATATTTGTTCTTTATCGACAACATTTCTTCAGCGTAAATCCAGCATATTCAAGCTACCATCCTTCTTTTTACAAACAACATCGATGCACCCCACGGTGAGAATGTTTGGTCTAATGAACCCACGATCAAGTAACTCTTGCAATTTCATCTTCATCCTTCAAGCTCTTCGAAAGGATGCGATGCACGGGCAATAGACATCAGTGTCGTATCCCATGTATTTTTAATACCAAACTCTACCTCGCGGTCAAGTGGCAACCCTGCATAATTCTACGGAAAAACACCAAAACTACATGCGATGTGAATATCCTACACCCTCACTCCTTTGAACCCATGATTCATCATAAAGGCCAAGAAAACGACATTGGAACCCAACATCATTTCGTTTCCAAAGCCAAAAAACAACATTGTATAAGAACTTGGCATTCTAAGCAATAACCACCACCTCAAAATCATCCGACAACCTCAAGAATATCTATTTGGTCTCAAAATCCCTGCGGCTCAATGCTCGGTCACCAATCCATGCCAAGAAATAACATCAAAGCAATGGAATGGCAACTCCATAAGATCCACAGTAAAAATATGGCCTTGAACCATCAACGGGCATCTACGATACAACTTCCTAACTTCTGTTTATGCTCCCCAAAGAAAATTGGTCACTTTAACACCCACATTTAGAATTTCAGCAATTATATCATAGCCAGGCATGCTCACACAATATGTATGAATGAGTAGAACCATAACCAACCAACAAATATAGCGGTAGGACTGTAAAAAAAAAGTACCTACCAGTGCAGCCGGTGCCATTGTGACCTCGCGGTGTGCATACATCTAAGCGAAGCCCATCTCCCTCAGCTAGCTAGCTATGGCAATTATAAACCACATTCTGCTTTGCCCACCATCTCGCGCTAAAATAGCCTCGGCCACGGCCTCGGCTGAGGCGCCTTAACATGTGCAACACCTACCCACCTCGGGCAACAATGGATAATTCACGCCTCACGATGATCTCGGGATCACAAAGCTTCGGCCAGTGTTAAGCGGTAGCTCTAACTTGGGCACCTACCCCTGGGCTCTCGGTCCACAACACCTCCGCCATACATACGGCACAGACGAGAACCACTGTCATGTTAATCTAACCCAGCGACCCTGGTAAACCTAGAATCAACAGTTCTCTTCTCGAGCTAAAGCCCGGTGACTGGAGAAGCCAAACTAGATTCTTGCTCCCACGTCCTTGGCACAAACCAGCGCCTCCGAAATCGGTGCTAATTAGCGACAAACATAACAATATGCTTAACTCTACCCAGGCAGTAGTGGAAGCGATCCATCATTGGCCTTCGCCGAGGTCCAACTTCAGTGCATCTGACACTGCCTCGAAAGATACCTGCCTGCCGCCCATGAGCCTCGCCTGGGAACCAAAGCCATGGACTCCCGCCTTTATCGTCTGTCATCAGACTCTGAACAACTTTGTTTGAATGCCACGGGAAGAACTCCCGAGGTCGTGCTCCGGTGTTGCTCTGCATAAATCGTGGTAGTCCACCATGTATGAACTCACCTATAGAAACAACGCAGCCTATCTTAAGACATCAATTTTTAATCTGACCCGATTGCCCTCTCGGTCTTGGCCAGCCAGCCCTCGAAGCCTCGTAAGCAATGACCTCGAAACTTCAGCTCACTTGAACTATAAAAGGCTCTAACGGTAAAGCCTAGCGCAACCCTTTGGTGGTTCGGTACACATAATTTTCACCATGGCTATTTGTCTAAAGCACCGGTCATAGCCCTGAATCAAGCGGTGCCCATTTATCAATTCTTGGCTTGGCTACCGATATACTACTTGCTCTGCCTCCTCCATTAGGAACGTGAAGCGGTGGCAACCCTCTAGGAGTACAACATCTCCTAAACATCTTGTGATGGCGACAACAATCAAATACGGATCGTAGTCTCCTCGGTCTCATTGTGCTAAAATATATCTAAGGCATAATGTCATTTCGAAACAAAGTCACACGACGACAAGGATCAAGACTTATTCAAAATCAAATTTTCTAGACTATAATAAGGAAATGGGATTCGGATTTCCTGACATGAGACAAAGAAACAAATCACCAGCTCATGTACAATCAGTAATGCATTTAAACATTAGATAACAACTCGTCACATTACAACAATCAGCAACTCGACTATCGCAAACTTGTCTACGATACCACCAAATGTAACCCCTCGACGACCTTCATAAGTAGGCTTAGAAGCGGCTACATTAGGTTTCGAGGTAAACCATAAAGAAGAACTCGAAAATGCAACCATTTTCTTTTATCTTGTCTAGTAAAATCATTGACCTATATGTTTCATAATGGCATCGGTGAAAACTCAGCTCCGATCGGGCATCGATTGTCGGTGGCAATTGCAAATTAGGGACCAAATTGCAATTTGATCGACTCTAGGGACTTAGTACATTTTTAAATTTACCAACCTTTAATCAGCCGGGTTCATGTTCTTGTAATAAAAATTGAAAGCGATTAAACTTCGTTCAATTGCATCCGTAACATTCGAGGACCCGATGCAGCGAATCACCTCAGTGACGTGGCCCAGATTAGCAACCATACAGTCGAGTGCTACCATATCATTCACGATTGCCTTACCGTCTGTAAACCATTTACGATGCTTGCAACCACGTTTACGATCACGCCTAATTGGCGATTCGAAAATTTTTGACAATAGGTACGTCACGGTATGGTAGTGTTTGATGGCGGTTTGTAACAAAGTAGATTCACATGAAAATCTGTATCGATACCCAAATACAATATCGAAACCGCCATTATTATTTTTTCCTAGCCGTTACGATCACACAAGCAGTATCGAAACAACATTCTGTAATTTTCCCTAATCGTGCCGAATCGGTCCCAGCGTATCGGTACTCACAGGCTTTGTAATGTCGTTTAAGTGATTTAACATTTCTTGAGTCTATCCAAAACACCCACAACATGCTTCTAACATGCATCAACATATTCAAAGATACAATTCACAACATGGCATCCTGAGTCAACATCAATTCATGTCATTTTGCATCAAGCATCAAATCTATAGGCATGCAACCTAGAAACCATTCAAGTAAAACATGAAACTCGAACCATCACCAAAACCAAACATAATGACCATTTTACAACCTTAGAACAACCAAACAAACTTGCTCAAATAGGGGGTTACTAAATCATCTCCCAAAACCAGAACTAGTACCCCATTCTCAGCACTTTATAGTCTAGTCCAAACATACTTTGGTAAACAAGTCTTACTGGGATCCACTTGCTCCCTTGCTGCCTCCAAAGCTCCTCAATTCTCTCGTTGATGGACAATAGGCGTAAAGACATAGGAAGCAGTGAGGCGCTCACAAACAAAACACCACTACCAATGCATTTAAAACCATTTCTCATTATATTGAAACTTATTTCAATCAACTTACTTTAAAACATTATCATGCAGCGCTAAAACCATGCATATCTTTAAAGAACCAGCATATTGACCATATACAGCATGTATCATTAACCAACAGCAAGTCCCGTTAATGACCTCGATTTTAAGCCTTCATTTGCATAGCTACCTGTAAAGCTTAAAGACTAAAATCTTATAAATCACATTATACAACATAAACCTTTATTGATACATTAACAATCATATTAGCTTACAGTAATCGTTAAGCAAGTCCATTAACAAAAGAGTTCATCGGATACGGATTCAACAAGTGTTCAATCAACCACTTCAAGCTATCTCAGCCAGGAATAACGTGCAATAACAATCGTAGAAACGCTGATTTGTCGGCCGAAATCAAGCGTCCCAAGCCTCAATGCTACAATGTTTGCTTCCAAAACAACCTCCCTGTCTTTGCATTAAGCTCGCCCGAGGATTAATCGTCTCGAAGTACATCTACAACATTGAAACAACAGATCCTCGTAGTTCTTGCATTCACCTCACAATTACCCGACCCACAGCAACAAAAAACTTCAACTAATCCTTTTCCAAACAAAAACTCAGCCACAACCTAACAATCTAACACCACTTACTATCATCAATTAACATCTAGAAACAGAATCAAATCAACATAACGCCTTAAGTAACTACACAGGAACACCGCAACACCTCAAAAACACAAATCAATTAAAGATTCAAAGTTTCAGGGTTCCATTGATAAAATAGACTTATCAACATAATTACATCCAAAATGTTAAAAAACGGTACCTTAAAAATCAGATTCAATTCAGATCTTTCATCATTTCACATCAATTTTGCCAAACATTAATTCTATATAAAAACATAAATCAGATTATAGCTGTAAATCGGTCAAATGTGGGAATGCAAATATGAACCGTTTTAACGGAGAGATCATGGATACACACCCTGTTATGTGATTTCTCCCTCAATTTGCTTATTTTAAAGCTAGAAAACATAAGATTTTCAATGAGGATTTTGTAAAACAAAGTTAATAAATCAGTTAAAATCAATAATCTGAGTGAGAATCTCTCACCTCTAGATTTTGATGAATTCTGGGTGTTTGGCAAATAAGTTGAGGAAAGGTTTAGGAAAAATTCGTAAATTTTCTTTAAAAGTAAAATAACAAGCTTAAATGCTTTAAAATCCATCTGAAACCACCTTTAAAACACATGTTTAAATAGTTAAATTTAGGGAGAACCATGGGAAAAAACTTTCCAGTAATTTGGCTCCTTAAAGTTCCAAGAATTTGACCTTTTCATTTATTCAACTAAGCGGTTTCAAAATGCATTTTAGTCACTATGAATCACATTTCAAAATTGATCCCACCCAAAATCAATATATAATAAAGATGATTTTTAACTATTTCATATTTTATCTTGCAAAAGATATCGGTCACAGAATATGACTAGTCAACTCTGGTCCATGGACCAAATCTCTTAACCTAAATATAACTAGTCCCAAAACCAGGGCCAAAAATCTCCCCCACTTAGAAATTTCATCCTTAAAATGTGCACGGAGGAAGCAGATCACGGCTTCTCCAACATCTCCGACTTAGTTCGTGGCCTCCTCAACAAGCGGTGCCTCCACAGCACCTTCCACAAGCTCAACTTTATCTTGCCACCAAAACCTTACTTCTAGTTATCAGAGCCTCCACCGGTTCGTCATCATCTACGACAAATTTGGTCTCAACTCAATATCTTCATAGCAGCATGCGAGGATCGCGATACCTCGCAACATCGAGAGCATAAAACACATCATGAATCCTCTCCAGCTCGGGAACCTTAAACGTTAAGTGACATGACTCTCACACTCAGCAACTTCATATGATCCAATAAACCTCAGACTAAGTTTCCCTTTGCCCAAAACACATCACACCTTCTTCAAGTGACCGCTTCAAAAGCAGGTCGGTCACCAGCATTACTCTATGTCCACCAAGCCTCCCGAATCCAGCGTGCAAGTTCCTGATGGTCTGTGAAACCACTTTCAAGCGCTCACATATCAACTTTACATTCTCATTCGTGCTTTTAAAACATTAGGCAAGGAAAGATGTTTCCCGACCTTTGTCCAGCACGGGCGTACGACACCTCCCCTCCTTCCATCTAACCGCCTCCTCCACAGTGCCATCGTATACTAGCACATTAATTGTTATTATGAAAACTCCACCAAACATAGTTGCTTTTCCCCATGTTCCTGGAACTCAATAATGCAACATCTCAAAAATATCGCCGAGAACCTGAATCTGCGCTCACGATTGACCATCCGGCCGAGATGATACGAAGTGCTAAAATCGATCTTGTTCTAGAGCATGATGCAAGCACATCAAAACGCTAGCTGTGAAACGAATCTTTATCACGAGACTGTGGATTTTAGGCACCCCATGCAAACGCACAGCCTCGGAGATGTACGGATCGACCAACCTGTCTAGGTATACGTAGTATGCGGCACAAAATGCGCACCTTCGTAAACCAGTAATCACCCAAATAGAATCCGCTTCTTGGTAGGTGTCAAAGCGATCACGACAAAAAAATCTGTGATCTTTCACACTTCCATTGGTATCCTGCGGTGGTTGCAGCAACCGGGAAGAGAAGCGTGCTCCAGCTTTAATCCTTGACATACCATGCGAGAAACAAAATCAACCACAACTTTCTTCAGCCCAGCGAATAGTACTCTTCCTTTAGCACGGTAAATCTTGGTACTAGGGATGCATAGCGCGAGGACTATCTTTAGCGACGTTGATGGTTAGCCTCAACTCTCATATTGAGCACCATAATTTGACATTTGGCTTACATCATCCCCATCATCATTGAAATGAAAATCCGTAGTATTTCCATCCTTGATATCCTTCACATGCAGCACCAAACTCTTATCATGGTTGCTCCTTGATCAAGCTGCGACGAGGCGGTTTAAACGCAGCTCAGCCAACAAACCACATACCCGATGAGACTCAAGCGAGCAAACTAGCTCTTAACTCCACAGCCCACTTTCCTATTCAAATCATCCGCCATAATGTTGGCTTTCTAGGAGAGATGATATTCAATGGTCAACTCATAATCTTTAAGCATATCCAAGCTACACTCCAGATTGCCTAAGACTAGAGCTCATGCAGGACATCAAATACTTCCAGCTCTTATGATCGTATAAACCATACGCCGCCGCAAGGTAATGCCTCAGTTTTCAAGGTAAACCTGACATGATAGCTGAGATTGTGGTAGGGTGAGTACGCTCATGCCTTCAATTTCTAGATGTATACACAACTACCTTACCTTAACTTTTGCATCCCAGCACGTAACCAAATACACATATGATCGTCACTGTAAACAGCGGGCTCCTTTCTAGGTTGAGTTGAACCAAGACTAGAGCCAGCGTGTCATCCCTTCAACCTTTTGAAAGCTCGTTTGTCTGTCACTCTGTCCAACTCCGTCGAGCGTTCTTGTAACAACTTGGTTAAGGCAATAAAGTGGAGAACTCTTTACAAACCTGGTAATAACCATCCAAACCAAGAAAACTCCGGACTTGATTACCAGCAGAGCACCTTTCGCTCATCACAGCCTCAACCTTATGCGGGTCAACACGAATTCCCCCTGCGGCCGACTGTATGCCCAAGGAAAATAACCTCCCTAAACCAAAACTCACACTTGCTTAACTTGTGCCACAAGCTGATTCGCCAACAACGCTGACACAATCCTCGAAATGTCTATCATGATCCTCCTCGATGCAGTACACTAGGATATCATCGATAAACACCACCACCAAGCCCGGTCAAAAGCTCATGGAACACCTGGTTCATCAAGTCCATGACATCCGGTGCGTTGGTCAAACCAAACAGCGTTACAAGAAACTCGCATAAGTGCTCGTGCCTGCGTGCGAAAAGCTATCTTAGGTACATCCACATCCTTCACTTATTAGTAGTAGTACCCAAACCTCGAAATCAATTTTAGAAAAAGCAGTACTTACGAACTGATCAAACAGGTCATCTATCTGCGTATGAGATGGCTATTCTTTATGGAAACCGCTTGTTAAACTCGAATAATCTAAGCAAATCGCAGTATGCCATCTTTGTTTACCAAACAACACGAAGTGTACCCCACGGTAAAATGCGTGGTCTAATAGTGCGATCAAGCAACTCCTCTAATTGCATCTTCAACTCCTTCCAAGTCCTTAGGGCCATGCGATGCAGTTAATAGACATCGGATTAATATCTACATAGGTTTCAATTCTAAACTCTACCAGGTCAGAGTATAATACAGTAATTCTTTCGAGAAAAATACTTGAAAACTCACATACGGTGCGAATATCACCACTCAACTCATTGAACCAGGATTCATCATAAAGGCCAAGAAAACTTGACATCTGGAACCTAACATCCGACTAAACACAAAGTAAATGATGTCTCTAATAACTGACATTCTTTGCCAACAACCACCACTTTGAAATCGTCAGGCCAACTCAAGAATATCTGTTTGGTCTCCAAAAATCCACCACGGCTCGATGCTCGGTCAACTAATCGTACCCAAAAAAATAACATCAAAGAAGCCATGGAATGGCAAATCCATCTTCAGATCCATAACAAAAACATGG
>JAGYYJ010001138.1:0-12623 GCA_019671005.1 Hibiscus mutabilis
CAATAACTTATGGATATCTAGAAATCAAGATTACGATAAAGTGTGATTTTTGAAAAATACGAAGAAAATAACTTATTGATTATGTGTTATGTTAATATGAAGTGATTATGAGACAATTATATCTCATCATCTCTATTACATAATAATTAAAACACGAGTTCCTGTTGATACAATTGAAGGACCGTATTGAAGACAACGGTACAACTCTTGTAGGATCATTATGTCCTTATCTCGAGTATTGCTCAATGAAGATAAAGTAAGATAGGGTGCAATAAATGATAGAGTTTTGTCTGAAAATTGCCTTCTTTTCAAAATTCGAGATGTGTATACATGAATCCTATCCATGCATATTCTGTTTGTAAATGGTTTCTTCATATCTCGCCATCATCATCGAATTCAATGTTTATTCTCGCAGCTTCTCGTAAGCCAACTGGAGCCTTTGACAGAGCAACAGTTGGCTGGAATTGGCAACTTGCAGCAATCCTCCCAACAGGCTGAAGATGCATTATCTCAAGGGATGGATGCGTTGCAGCAGTCTCTAGCTGAGACATTGTCGACTGGATCTTTAGGCTCGTCGGGAACATCTGGGAATGTGGCAAACTACATGGGTCAGATGGCCATGGCCATGGGAAAGCTTGGGACCCTCGAGGGGTTTATCCGTCAGGTAACTATTGTTTTTCATTTTCTCTTCCGTTTCTTTTACCTCATCTACAGAACTTAATGGTATTGGTTGGCATGGATAGATCGAACCCGAAGGATTCTTTTGAGTCGGTTACAATTTCAGATTCGAACTATGAAGGCTAATATTAGTTTGCTAGACACTATGGACTGTTTTCGATTTTTGATCGGATCTGCGGAGTATTTCTGTATCTATTGCAAATTCAAAAACCGGTCTTTCGTGTTCCGAAAGTCTGATGTGGAAGTTTTCTGAGCCATTCATTAATCTCATAAACTAAAATCTATCTACAGTGTCCTTTATTGTTTCTAATAAGTTACAACATCACCAGGCTGACAATCTACGGCAGCAAACGCTACAACAAATGCACCGGATATTGACAACCCGCCAGTCAGCCCGAGCACTGCTTGCGATACATGATTATTTCTCGAGATTACGTGCTCTCAGTTCCCTCTGGCTCGCCCGACCACGAGAGTGAAAATGTCTCGTGTTTTAGCTGATAGAGGTCCTGCCGGATAACAAAGGTAAAATAATCTTTTCGATCCGGCACCGCACGGCAGGAACATTAGGCCTAATTAACTCACTGTCTGTCGTAATCCTTTTGACATGTTGTATTGCCCTTTGTGAAATGATTAAAAATATTATGTTCATTTTCATCAAACTGTACTTGGAAGTTGAATTTGTCATTTACATATTCTATTTCCTCAATCCATCATTATCAAGGCATCTTAATATTTACAGAAAACCACCTTGTCCAAATAGGATTTGTGATCCGAATTTTGTATTATTTTAATCTAAAAAGTTCACTGTATGATTTACTTGATAAAGAAAAATGAGTTTATGTGGAAGTATATTCGATTTATTATATTAAATTAAATTAATATTATAATTAAATTGATATAAATGTAAATGATAGGGATTAAATGTATAATAATATAAAATTTTGTTAACCGTCACATCATTCTCTTGTTATATTTTAACGGCAAGTGACTTGATTGATACAACTTATAATTAAGTGGTCTTATTGATACAACTGAAAGTATATGGTCAAACAGGTGGTTATTTAAGTACCTTACCCTTAATTTTATTTTAGTTTTTGGCTTATTATTTTACGGTACCTGATTTTGTCATATTTCTCAATTTAGTGACTGAGTTTTTTAAAGATCAAATTATAACTTAAAATTGAAAAAAAAAATCTTAAATTGGTATATAGTATTAACATTGATGTGGCACTTTATAAATTAATCAAGTTGTGACATATGACATTTTATGACCTCTGTATTTGACTAGTCAATACCCAATATCAAGTTAACAATCTGATTAGTTATTGAAATATCAAGTCAACAAATGTACAATTTAAAAATTTTTGCTCCATATTTAAGTATCAATTCGATACAAACAAAAAATTAGATACTAAATTAAAATATATATATATATATATATATATCAAACTTATATATCAATTTGTATATAAGCCGTAGTTAAGTATCCTATAGTACATTCGAAGAATAAAACTCAAAAGAATTGACAAGGCCACCACATAAATGGTGGGGCATGTGGTTTAATTCGATGCAAAGCTTTATGCGATGAGGCATATGGTTTAACTCGCAGCAAAGCAAATAATATTATCAAGCTTGACATGTCGCGAATTATCTTGAAAGAGACAAGTGTTTTCGAAAACACGAACACAAATGATATATGACTGCCATCAGTTCGTGCCGTAAAATATTGACTAAATTTCACAATGAATATAATTCTCATGTTTTATTGTCACCGTTGAATTCGAAACCTTGAGCAGATTGCCATTGGTAAACTGGAGGAAGGTGAAAATGAGGTCTAATTCATCATGCCCAATTTTTATGTGTTGATTATTGAGTTATCGTCTAATTACTTAGGTAAGGTTGAACAAAACACTAATAATGTCGAATGTTTAAATCGTAATGTTTGCTCAATTTGATTAGAGGAATTCGTTTAAATTAGAATCGATTTGTATTATAATATTATAAATAATTACGATTAAATTTGAAGAGAAGCTCAAACGACTTGATTTGACTCAAAATATTTCAAATAAACTTTGAATCGTACAATATGACTTATCAACTCAACTAACTCAATTTTTTTTGACTCGGTAATCAAATACTCACTCTTAAAGCCCATGCTTAAAATGTCAATTTGAATGACTTATCATTTGAAAAGTTATAATCAACCCTTGAAATTATATTAAACGTTAAACATGTACCACATTCGTATATATTTAATGTAATTTTACAATTTATTTGAACGTGATTTTTTTAATAAAAATTCATTTGAATAACATTTCAACAAAAATTTAAGGCTTAACTATAAAATAAGTGCCCAAATTATGCATTTTTTGCAATAGGTGCTTAAAGTATTTTTTGGTTGAAGCATGTGTCTAAAGTTTTATTTTTGGCTAAAATAGGTTTATAGATTTTTAAATCTGTTTGTTTATAGATTTTTTTCCCATGCGACTTGTAAAGTTCAGTCTTTGTTGATAGTTTTGATTACTGCTGCATTTGGTTTTAGCATTCATGATTGTTGACTGAGATTATGCAAATTCTTTGAACTGGAGAAATTGTTGGCTAATAAATTTGTTATTTAGATATGAAAAATAAACAGAAAATATCATCACATAGTTTGAATCTTCAAAATTCGTTATTTCAGTTTAATGTGAAGTCTGTTTTTGTAATTTGTTATTTATTTTCTTTCCATTTCCTTTCTTTGGCAGATCCATTCTGCTGCAGCTATCTTGGACAAGAATAATTTGGTGAAGTATGATAGAAAAAGTGGGTACTTCCAAGTGACTGATTTGGGCCGCATTGCTAGCTACTACTATATCTCCACATATAATGAGCATTTGAAGCCAACCATGGGGGATATAGAGCTTTGCAGGCTGTTTTCACTCAGTGAAGAGTTCAAGTATGTGACGGTCAGACAAGATGAGAAGATGGAGCTGGCAAAGCTTTTGGACCGTGTTCCAATACCAATAAAAGAAAGCTTGGAGGGCCCAGTGCAAAAATCAATGTTTTGCTGCAAGCATGTATCTCACAGTTAAAGCTCGAAGGGCTTTCATTGACATCTGACATGGTGTACATAACTCAAAGTGCTGGACGCCTTATCCGAGCACTTTTTGAGATCGTCTTGAAAAGGGGTTGGGCGCAGTTGGCTGAGAAGGCTTTAAACTTGTGTAAAATGGTTACCAAGAGGATGTGGAATGTTCAGACACCCTTGCGACAATTCAATGGCATCTCTGATGAAATTCTTATGAAGTTGGAGAAGAAAGATTTGGCCTGGGATAGATATTATGATCTGTCATCACAGGAGATCGGAGAGCTGATTCGTTTCCCTAAAATGGGAAGAACACTTCACAGGTTCATTCACCAGTTCCCTAAGCTAAACCTTGTGGCCCATGTTCAGCCAATTACACGGACTGTCTTGAGGGTTGAACTTACAATAACACCAGATTTTCAATGGGAGGATAAGGTTCATGGGTATGTGGAGCCATTTTGGGTGATTATTGAGGATAATGATGGTGAGTATATTGTTCACCATGAGTACTTTTTGCTGAAGAAACAGTATATTGATGAGGATCACACTTTGAACTTCACTGTGCCGATTGGCGTCACAGACTGTTTTACCCATCTCTTTCAGGCATCTTATTCTACCAGAAAAGTACCCTCCGCCAACTGAGCTATTGGATTTAAAGCCCCTGCCTGTTACTGCCTTGAGGAATCCATCTTATGAGTTTTTTTTATCAAGATTTTAAGCAGTTTAATCCAGTTCAAACTCAAGTCTTCACTGTTCTGTATAATACGGATGACAATGTTTTAGTGGCCTCACCAACAGGGAGTGGAAAGACCATCTGTGCTGAGTTTGCTATATTAAGGAATCATCAGAAAGGACCTGACAGTCCCATGCGAGTAGTGTATATTGCACCTCTTGAAGCTATTGCCAAGGAGTGATACCGTGATTGGGAGAGGAAGTTTGGCGCAAGGGTCTTCGGATGGAAGATGGAAGATGAGATGTCCGATTTGCAGCTGCTGGACATTGCGAAGTTCTGCAATCGTTTCCCCAACATTGATTTATCATATGAGCTGATCGACAGCGAGAATGTGAGGGCTGGGGAATACATCACCTTGCAGGTTACGCTCGAAAGGGATCTAGAGGGGAAAACAGAGGTCAGACCAGTCGATGCTCCCAGGTACCCGAAAGAAAAGACGAAGGGTGGTGGGTGGTGACACCAAGAGTAACCAGTTGCTTGCTATAAAAAGGGTGTCTCTTCAGAGGAAAGCAAAGCTAAAGCTCGAATTCGCCGCTCCCACAGAAGCTGCAGAGAAGACGTACACTTTGTACTTCATGTGTGATTCTTACCTAGGTTGTGACCAGGAGGATAGCTTCAATGTAAGCTGCCGGCCCTGATGAAGACAGTGGCCGAGAGTAAGCTCATATTTGTCTATTTTTTCATGAACCGAACCAATTCTACTTGGATTTTATCATCTTGCAGTAGTTCTGATCTTCAATGTATTGCTTATATGTTTTGTGCTACATTGTAATACTCTCTTTTAGCTATAAATGGAGCTTTCTTCTATGATATGATTATGCCAAGGGGATCATTTGTTTCAGCATCATTATATACATAGTTGTATGAAGCATGGAACAGATCAACAGATGAGTCCAAAAATTAGCAGATTTTGATGGAAATCTAAACATCTATTGATCTTCATGTTTTAGTTGGACTAAAACTCAAATCCCAAGTCAATGCAACAAGGTTTTTACAACATAACAGAAAGCTTGAAAAAGAAAAATAGCTTAACAGATACAGATTCATAACAACAAACAACCAAGGATTTAGTTCATCAATCTTCAAAGACCTTACACTCTTCAGTCTCTGGGTTTTCCTGACAGAAAGATTCCAAAGGATCTTTCTTTTCAACTTCAAGCCTGAGCCTGAGATCAGCTTTGGCTTGACTCACCTCTTCAACTTCATCCCAAGCTACTTTGCATTCATCAGATGTCTCATCTCCTTCACATACTTGCCTGGCTTCTGTCACTTTCTTCTCTATCATCTCAGTCAACTGTTTCTCCCTCATTTGAGTCCCTTTATACTTGGCTCCTCCTCCTCCCATGGCGTTCACAGTCATTCTTCTTGAAACCCTTTTTTTGTTGCAGTGAAATGAAGGTGACAACAACATCCTCGGATTTGAAACAGATGATGTTGGTGTTGGGATCTCTTCCCTGGCTGCTGGCAGTGAGTTAAGCCTAAGAGTTGCCATTGCTGGTATGGTTTAGCCGGGAAAACAAGTTATGCGAGTTTGGGTTATGATTCTTATGAAGATTGATGGTTTTGATGAAGAAAGGATTTCTTTTTCGGTTTTTGGAGTTGTGATGGATGATAATTGATAAAGAAAGTGGTTTGGATTTGGAGGGATTTGAGATAAGGTCAAGGCAGGTGAGAAATGGGATTCTTGTGGATTGTCTTTTGCCATTACCAACAGATGCTGCCATATCCACTTATCCGTTTGGCTCCGCTCCACACACGTTTCAAAACACAAACTAGCGTGGTTGCTGTCATGTCGATGGGTGGGTGGGGTTTCTAACGGTAGGTCGTCATATGGATTGAGGTAATTTTGAGTTTTTTTTAACAGTTAAACTATATATATTTTTAAATAAGTATTTGAATTATATTTTGAGTTAAGTAAGTGTTTAATGTTTTATTCAGTAATTTATTTAAAAAAAATTCGTGACATATATTATTTTTTATATTATCTAATAAAATTCGAACACGTAAAATAATTTTTCATTTTTAAAATTAAATTTTGAAAATGAAAAAAATTTAAAAATACTAATTAACACAATAGTATTTAATTTCTCTAAAACCCCTAAATCCTTAAATTATTTCACTCCAACCACCGATTCAACCACCATCGGTTACCCTTATCTTCATCGAACTCTCTACTGAAAATCACATCATATTGTCGTCAAAAATCAACGAATGAGTTGTCGATTGCACTGTCACGAACACCCAACAATGAAAAAAAAAGAGGTCGGTTAGGTTCCGGTCGATAATTAGAGGGTGGAAAATGCCGAACAGTGAAGTATCCGACAATTGAGCGATGAACAACGACGTGTGGGGGATGTCAAACGGTGAGGGAAATGTGATTTATGAGTTTGATTGAAAGAAAATAAAACTCACGGGATTTTTAAGGAAATTCAAAATTTTAAAGAAATTTAGAAGTTTAAAAATATAAAAAAGCATATCACGTGTCATGTTCTGATTGGATAACAAAATTTGTTTTAACAGTTGTTGACAAAAAACCTTAAATAACTCACGTAATTAATCGTTAAACACCTATTTGACCCAAAATATAATTCAAATATTTATTTAAAAATAGAGTATAATTTGAGCACTTATTTAACTGTTAAGATTTTTTTTCAAAGACAAGAACGTTGAGTTTTTTATATTAAGAAATAAAAATGATTTTGTACTATTTCGTGGATTAGAGATATTTTTAAAAATTATCGTATTATTTTTTAAAAGTCGTCCTGAAATTCATACGATTTTTTTTCTTTCATAGATGCATGCAACTAGTGATTGTGTAGATAAATTGCCTTGAAGTCGCTATAAAATCATGACGACTTCAATTTTACAATAATACCATTTCTAATTCGTAAAATAAAACCACACAAGCATACTTCACAAAAAAAAAAAAAACCAAATCATTATCCGTATAATAACCCACCAATTTCGGTTTTAAATTTTTTTGGATTAGGTTTTTTTTCTGTTTAGATTAATTTAAGGATGGTTGATTACGAATTTAGATAATTTCAAGTTATTTATTCGATTCATTTTTACTTTGGGTTATTTCATGTATAGATTGTTTTAGGTTCAATGATTTTTTAGGCTCAAGTTAATTTTAAGTTCAAATTAAACGAGTTGAGATTGTTGATTTTTCATGATTAGTTGAATTGATAGATACACAATTTTGAGTTGCTTTCAGTTAATTTTCGGTTTGCTTCAAGTTCGGGTTAAGTTTAACTATTATTTTTGGGTCATCTCGGATCGGGTGAATTGGTTCAAAATTCGGATCAAATTTGTCAGGTCTACTTAAACAACATAAAGATAAAAATAGAAAAGTAAATATTAAAGCAACAGCATGCTCATAATGCATGAGATAATAGCAAGATTAAACTTATTAGATCTGACGATGATGGTTTGGGTTAGGATTTACAATATTAAAGACTAAAAATGATCAGATTAGAATATACTAACGGAATACATAATTTACCCATAGTACAAGGACGAATACATGAATTTAACCCTAAAAAAACTTCATCATTGAACCTTCGTACAAAGCAAAGTCTGAGAGCTGTTGTTGTCAGTCCCCATTTACTGTTGAAAACCGGTCAAGGAAAACAAAATCCCTCGAGTACAAAAGACTGCAACCAGAACCTTCTAGAACCCAAGTTGCGAGAGGAAAAAGGATCTTCGCGTACGGCGGCGATGGAGTCCGGAGTTGGAGGCGGCGGCGGAAGTGTGGAGTGGCACGTTAGGCCACCGAATCCCGAAACCCAATCGTGTTTTTCGATATAACCATCGGTTCTATCCCCGCCGGCCGTATCAAAATGGAACTCTTCGCTGATATTGCCCCTAAAACCGCCGAAAATTTCAGGTATTTCTACTTCCTTTCTTGTTCCTTCTCTACGATGATTCTGCACTCCTAGGATTTACTGTTTAAAGTTTGAAAATTTCCCCATTTGCAGGCAGCTATGCACTGGCGAATACAGGTTTTCTTTTTCTTTTTAAACTTCAATTTTCTGTATCTTCATGAGTAATTCCTACTTACCCATTTTATTAATTGGATTGAATATCAGGAAAGCAGGGCTGCCTGTTGGTTACAAGGGTTGCCAATTTCATAGGGTAATTAAAGATTTTATGATTCAAGCTGGAGATTTTCTCAAGGTTGGTAGTTTATTATTATATGAGCTCTCATTTTATATTTAGGCTTAAATGAAAATTAGGCGCCTAAAATGGTTTTTTTAACTTTAGGTGTTTAAAGTATTCTTTTTGTAAAAATAGGTGCTTAAAGTGTCTGTTATTGGGTGTTAAATTTTTTTAACCAATTAATGCTTGACACGTAGCATATTTTGGTACTTAGAATTATAACTTTTAAAACTTTGGTCACCTATTTTTACAAAAAATACTTTAGGTACATAAAATTATAACGTTTGAAACTTTGGCACTTATTTTTCATTTAAGACTTACATTTATAATCTTATCTAATCTGCTCAGTCATATTAATCCCGACTCTCGAGTACCCAGAATCAGCTTCTCGAGTGTCTTGTGACCGTGAATTCTTCATTTGTTTCGGAATATCGATTTTGAGTATATGATTGAAGTAGTCGTTTTGCTGTTGCTATGTTCTTCGTTGATTGCCCAGTCAAATTCTTATTAAGGATAGTTTTTCCTCAAAATGGAGGGCGGTGTTTGTCAAAGGAACAATGTTTCAATAACTTAGATGATTGTTTTGATTCGTGTAGTTTAAACTATGCACAACAGTACGCTTATTTTTCAATAACATAAAGCTATTTGTGATCTATTTTGCTCTGATTTTGTATGATAGTTGCATTAAAATCTTGCATTGCAGAGTGATGGTAGCGGATGCACTTCCATTTATGGTCATAAATTTGAAGATGAAAATTTCATTGCCAAGCACACTGGTCCTGGCCTGCTATCAATGGTATGCTGCTTCTTATGTAATCTTGAGTGGCAATGTATTATATATAATTACCTTTCTCTAATTTTTAATTGCTCGAAGTATTCATTTCTTTGAAGTACTTGTGTATGACACTCGTGTTCTATGCATATTCAAACATGGCTATAGTGATATGATCTTCCAAATACTTGGAAAAACTTATAAAAAATTGAACATACATGTATTTTACACTCTCAGTCGAGCCTGTGTAACATAGTTTACACGGAAGGGACAGAGAAGTATACAGAGACTAGTAGAGGTATATGAAAAAGTTCAGTGAAATTTGACTAAAGTTGTATGTTTTTTTGCCTTTTACGTTGCAGGCAAACGGTGGATCAAACACCAATGGTTGTGAGGTAACTTACTTGATTTATCTTTCTCACTTGTATACACACAAATATGCAATCCGATGCATGTAAAAGGAAAAACACAGCATGAGTAATGATCAAGTGCCTCCTCTATTAAAGGCAAGATTGTAGAGTGTTGTTATTTCTTCCAAATCTAAGCTTAGAGACATTTCTTTGGCCGCACACTCCCAGCTAGGTAAATCTTTGGCCCCATTTGATGGAAATATTGCTGTAGCCATTTCTTTGAGCACGTCTAGTTTTTTTTTTTAATATAATTATTTGTAAAATCTTCTTGGTAAATCATCTTGTTTAACGTTACGAAACCTTCTGTATATTGATTCGCTGTTTATTGACTGCAGTTCTTTTTAACATGTGCGAAATGTGAGTGGCTTGATAATAAGCATGTTGTATTCGGGGTATGTTCTCTAGCCATTTAGTTCAGAATACATCCAGATTTCCCTGATTTTTAAAGTTGAATACTATGCTTGAAATGATGAAGAATACTCCGTCTGTGATCATGTAGAGGGTGCTTGGCGATAGCCTTCTTGTTGTTCGGAAGATCGAGAATGTGGCTACTGGACCAAACAACAGGACGAAACTACCGTGCATTATTGCCGAGTGTGGCGAAATGTAAAAGTTTGATATCCATTTAACGTATCTGCTGAAAACTAACCATAAATGAGATTGCTGTAAACATTTTAGAATTTATTTACTCTCAAGATATGTTTGGCAATGGTTCTCGATTATCAAGATGTTGACAATGTTTGCATTATGGGTTAAATGTGTCTGAGTTTCGTTTAACTGTTTTAACATGCACAAATGAACACCTAACAAAGCTTTGGTGAGGAAATTTGCATCATCAATTATAAATAGGATTAGGAGCATTGAAAAAAAAACCTAACCGGACCGGTTGAACAAACTCGGAATCGTTATTCGCATGGTTCGGTAACATACCCAGATACCAGTAGCAGGTTTAGTGACTAATATTTTCGTTGCGAATATTCTTATTTAAAAATAAATAATTGGTCATGAAATGTACTTGATTCCTATGAATGAGATTGAATCCCTCGATTGGATGAGATGAATAACTATCATGTTACATCTTGTAGGTGGTAAAAATATATTTTAAACCAAATAGATGAATTTAGAGTCAATTGCATCATGTCTCAAAATTATGATTCTTATTCTAAATTGGTCATTAAGTTTTTGAACATTTCAATTTTATTTTTAAACTACGGCTTTCATTCTAAATTAGTCCTTAATCTTTTACATATTTCAATTTTATCCCTAAATTATGACTCTCATCCTAAATTGGTGCCTAAACTTTTAAACGTTCTAATTTTATCCTCAAATTATTGTTCATGTCACATCATATTATTACATAATACGCATAAGTGCTTACATGACAATTAACAATTTTTAGCACAACTTTATTAACATGGGATATGATTAGCATATACTGATAATTTGAGGATGGAATTAGAATGTTCAAAAGTTTGGGACCAATTTAGAATGAAAGTCGTAGTTTGATGATGAAAATAGAAATTTAGAAGTTTGGGGACCAATTGAGGGTCATAGTTTGAGGATTAGATTGAAATTTTCAAAATTTCGGAGACTAATTTAAAATGATAGTCATAATCTAGGGAAGTATGGTGCAATTAACTCATAAATTTATAAACTATTTATGTAATATAAACTGATGAATTTGAGTTGGGTCTGGACCGGATTTAGAGTTTGGACTGAAAATCTTGAGTCAAGCCCGGCTCGAAAACCCCAGTCCATCAATGGACCGATCTACTGTAACAAACGCCAGCGTTTTCGCCTTCGGAGGTTTCAGATTGACTATAGGTGCAAAGTTCATTTCCTTTCAATTATCCCTCCCACCCTCTGATTCAGAGTTTCTGAACGAGTCGAGCTCGAACTCAGATTACCTAAATGGCGTTAACATTGAGGAGCGTGAAAGTACCACCGAACTCAGCGAGTTTGGAAGAAGCAAGGGGCCGAGTCTTCGATTTCTTCAGACAAGCATGTCGTTCGATCCCGACTATTATGGATATCTATAACCTAGACGACGTCGTCTCCAAATCCCAGCTCCGTTCCACCATCGCCTATGAGATCCGCAAGAACACCAATGTTACTAACCCTAAGGTCCGCCACCCACTCCCTCCGTTTTAGAACATTTTATTTATGTATGTATTTATTTTGATTTGTTAGTTTTTGGGAATTTCTTAATTTTTTTTTCATTTCTTAAGCACGGATGGTACTAATTAAATTTTTTAAGGAAGGATATCTGCAAATTTTTATATTTATAGCAATTTGAATGAAGAGAAGAAAATAATGAAAAATAAGATAATCCAAGATTGGTGATTATCCTATTGAAAACTGAATTTAAGTTTAGCTTAGTTGATGTGGGTTTGTGAGGGGGAAAAGTTGGGATATTTCTATTTTTAATTGAATTGGAGATGTATGTTTAGATTTGCGATATCTTTATGTTTAATGGGAATGCTAAATTATGCTGTTGAATCGAATTTGTTTCATGTGTTGCTCCATTGTAAATAGTAGATTGTGAAGATCTGCTGAAAAACTAATGGTTTTTGTTGAGACGAATTGTTGGATTAATCTGCGATATCTATAGCTTTGTGAATAACTGTTTCAACCTACGCGTGCTTCGTCCATGATTTCTCTGAGATGTACATCTTATGATTTACTCCTGCGTGAGCTGTATGCGGCTATTTTCTTTTGAATGGAACGGCTTAATTTTCTGAATGCCGGTTGATGTAATCTTCCCATAAGATGCTTTAAGTTTGATATCCTTTGAATGGTATAGAG
>JAGYYJ010002510.1:0-11892 GCA_019671005.1 Hibiscus mutabilis
GACATCCATATTACTTTTTGTCTTTGTCGACAAATGACATGGCAACTGGCTCAAGCGTCTCCTTCATGCATTGCCCTGGCAACTAGTTCGGCATTGCTTTGGCAAGTGATCCTGCACATACACACACAAAAACACACCAAAGCAGCATCTATTTCCACAAAAATCACCAATTTATGTAATCAAGCTCAACGATTGAAGGAAACATGGATTAATGCATGAATGGCTAACTATGCAACTAATATGAGCCTAAGTCTAACAATAATATGAGTATTTCAATTCTACGAACGGGGCACAAAGTATGATTGGCTTTTTATTTTTCGGAAAAGCGAGGAGTTACTCGGAATCAAACTATAATGCTTGTGAGTGTGTGCGGAGTTGTGTGCAAGTTGATTTTTCGGATTCTATGCAAACAATAGGTTTTCAAATTACTTCATTGGGTTCTTTTTAACATGTTTTAACTAGAGCCAATTTGGGCACCTCTAGTGTTTATTTTTAGTTTTCTTAAGTTAATTTAATCGACTAGAGCGGTTTGGGCACCTCTAGTTAAATTTTTTTTAACGCCTCCTAGAGCGAGTTTGGGCACCTCTAGTGATCAATTTTTAGCATATGCTAGAGCCAATTTCGGGCACCTCTAGCATTCATCCAATTTTATTCTAATCCCCCAATTAGTTAATTATCAACCTAAGTTTACTAGAACTCCTTAAATCAATCAAACCACAGCAGTGTTTCATCAAATTTAGCATCATAGTAAAATTCTAAGTTTTTCCATGGTTATCCTAGAATAAAAATTCTATCAATTAAGTGCATTGGCAAAGTCATCATTGAATATTCATCAAATCTAAGCAATTCTTGTTCTAATTAAAGGCATGGCAAGCGGTTTATGTATCCTAAATGTAATACTTAAGATTAATGTAACTAAACATGGTAATTACTAATAACAATCCCCCAAACTCGAGTGAGGCATTGTCCTCAATGCATGCATAAAAATAACGAAAAATAAAAATAAAAATAAAAATGCATCGAGGACTTACTCAGAGAGTTCGTCATCGTAGATGATTAGTTTCCTTCTAGTTGGCGTCTTGATTTTCTTGCTTGAGCGCGATGGTTGTTTTCTTGTTGTTGCCGGTGGTGGAATCGATCCTCGTGCGGGTTGTCCTCATCATCCTCTTCATCAATGTCAATGGCTTTTCGTTTGGAGGATTCAATTGGTGCGGTCTTTATTGGTTCAATGGAGGACTCGTCGAATCTGAAAAAAAATCAGAAAATGATTTCGTAGGAGTTGATTCGGGCATAGGTGCTTTACCTTTGGTGGTTTTTGCGGTGGTTTGGGTTGGGGCATCGTCGGGGTTGGTTGCCGTGGCGTCAGCTTTTCTTTAGTTGCCGTGGCAAGGATATCGGCGGGAAAGATTGGGAGCGGCACGCGATTGTCGGGTACTTTTCTAGGATGACTTGGGTGATGGCATTGTTGTGCTCCTTCATGTACCGCATGAACATTAGTTGCCGATCTTCAATTTGCCTTGGCGGCTTGTCAATGGGTTCAAAAGTGCTTCAAAGTGTCCGGGATTAATGGCGAGTTGCCCTGGCGTTAGGTGCTTGGGCATTAGGGATTGCCTTGGCGGCGGGAGTTGTCGTGGCAATTGGAGGCCTTGAAGAATCTTCGGTGCCTCTCCCATTAGCTTCGGATTAGTGCTTGATTCCAACCAGACTTGGGTAGGGCCTTTTCATCGGTGGACTCACTCGGGACATGCATCTCCTTGCAAAGATTAGAAATTAAGCAAGGGAAGAAAAGATAACCCTTATCTTTTGAGCTGCATACAAAAATCTCATCACAAATAATTTTTCCAATGTTAATGATGCGATTATGCAAAATAGAATGTATGAGCAAAAGGCGTGGTATATCAGCGGTAGTATTGTGTGTGGAGGGCATTAAAAAGTTTTAACAAACTTATTCCATAGTTTTGCCTCGGGTTTAAGCGAAGGCGATTTACCGTGCCCTTGTATTTACCGTCGTTCCAATGAGTTCCGGTTGAGTGAGTTCTTGAAGCACCTTGTCGAGTTGCTTGGGATTGATTTGGTCAACGAAGGCTTGATGCTCGTCCTTCTCAATGTAAAGTCCGTAAAAGGTGTTGATGCTTTCGGGACTTATAAGTATGGCCTTGTCAAGAACAAAAACATAAGGATTATCGGGTTAGGTGAGTGAGCATAGAATTCTCTTACCCATGAGATGTTACCCGGTTCGGTTGATGGCAAAAGATTTGCCACTTTTGATGTGCAATCCTCTTGAAGATGAATGGTTCAAGGCGAAATCTTGATGAGAGTTGGAGTATTCAAAGCCTTGTTCTTCATGAATCTTCCGGCTTTCAAACTTGGATTGAAATCTTTCTTGAACACCGGTGTAGCAAACTTCTTGTATCTTGGTTCTTTGGAGGAACTTGGATGAACTAAAAGTTTAATCTTGGATGCCATGTATGATCTTGGTTGTGAGTAAAAACAAAGAAAAGAAAAGAAAATAAACTAAAAAGTTGCAAGATAGAAAGTAGGAATAGGTTAAGGGTGATGGGTTTTATAGAAAAGATAGGTGGTTGGGATTGGGGAAATCGAAAAAAGGGTTTAGGGTTTGGTAGGGATTTTTTTCGACAAAGGGGTTTTGGTTAGGATGAATTGGAGGCTTTATATAAGCCTTAGATTCAGCCCATTAGTTTCTTTGTTGAAGATGTTTTCCTACTTGGTTTAGAATTCCTTCTTTCTCTTGAACTTCCTTTCCTACAATTCAAAAACAAATCAAATAAGGATTAAAATTAAAGATAAACTAATAAAGAAAATAAATAAAGATGTGTAATAGGATTCTTAGACTTGAATAAAAAAATCTATCCTAAAACTACTAATAATCGGCAAAATAATAAAAAAATAAAAAAAAAAAATCGGAAAAAAAAAAAATTAAAAATAAATAATTAAATAAAAAAAAAAAAACAAAAAAAAAAAAAATAAAAATAAAAATATCAAAGGGAGAGCATGCTCATGCATCTCCTAAATTGACCACTTCCTTATTACGTTCCACATGGGCACCATTGTAGTGCTTCAATCTTTGTCCATTAACTTTGAATTCATGGTTGTCGAGAGATGGACTTGATTATCACGGCACCATGGGAGAATGGTTTGGCGACTTCAAATGGTCCCGACCATCTTGATTTCAGCTTTCGGGAAAAGTTTTAGCGAGAATTGAATAGGAGAACTAGTTGCCCTGGCGTGAATTGCCGTGGCAATAGTTTCTTGTCATGCCATCGCTTTGTTTTCTCCTTGTAGATTCGTGCATTGTTATAGGCGAGTGCACGAAATTCTTCTATCTCATTAAGATCCATCAAGCGCTTTTGTCGGCACTTTCCCAATCCATATTCACGGTCTTGATTGCCCGGTCGCCTTGTGCTCGATTTCCACGGTAGATGACATGTTTTACCATAGACAAGTCGGAAGGGGACATACCTAATGGTGTTTTGAATGCGGTGCGATATGCCCAAAGTCGTCATCTAGTCTTAATGACCAATCCTTCCTTGAGGATTTACAACTTTCTCGAGTATTCCTTTCAACTCCGGTTGGAAATTTCTGCTTGCCCGTTGGTTTGTGGGTGATATGCCGTGGCGATCTTGTGTGATATGCGAGCGTTGCAACATCTTGGCAATTAGTACATTGTCAAAATGCTTGCCCCCGTCGCTGATAATTGCTCTCGGCATCCCAAACCGTGTAAATATGTTTTTTGCGAGGAATCGTTTGCGGTCTTGGAATCGTCGTTGGGAGCTGTAGCTGCCTCTACCCATTTAGACACATAGTCGATGGCGGCGAGTAAGATGTAGAGGTTGCGAATGAAGATGGGAAAGGTCCCATAAAATCGATCCCCATACATCGAACAGTTCCACCTCGATGATGTTACGGGTGGCATCTCATGTCGTCTAGAGATATTGCCCGTCCTCGGCAGCGATCACATTGCTTGTAAAAGTCTTGGGCATCTTTGTACAATGTTGGCCAATACAAACCGGATTGCAAGACTTTGGCGTGATGCGAGTTCCTCAAAATGTCCTCCATAGGGTGAAGAATGGCATTGCGGAGTACATTCATTGCTCTTCTTGAGGACACATCGGCGTATAACCTGATCTGCACATTGTTTAAACAAAAGAGGCTCGTCCCAAAAGTAATGCTTAGCATCATGGCGGAACCGCTTCTTCCCTTGGTGAGTAATGCCATAAGGAAAAATACCACAAACAAGGAAGTTAACTAAATCTGCGTGCGGTATTGCGAGGCATGTGTCTTTGCCGTGCCCAAAATTGCTCCCCAAGATTGCCCGGCGCGCGCGTCAAGTTGCTGCTGCTGGCGTCGAGAGTTGCGGCGTGTGCATCCATGGTTGCCGGCGTCATGGGTTCGAGGCATCTAGGGTTCTTGAGGCGTCAAGGGTTGCCGAGGCAATTAAAATTTGTTCATCCGGGAATGCATCGCATATCTCTAGATCGCGTCCTCCTCCCTATTGCGTTCCAAAGCGTGATAAGTGATCGGCCACTTGATTTTTGTTCCTTTCTTGTCCTTAATTTCAATATCAAATTCTTGTAAAAGTAATATCCAACGAATCAAGCGAGGTTTAGCATCCTTTTTAGCAAATAAGTATTTGATTGCGAATGGTCGTATGAACAATTACCTTTGTACCAATTAAATAGGATCGGAACTTGTCAAATCACGAAAACTACTGACTAGTAACTCTTTCTCCGTTGTTGTGTAATTCACTTGAGCACCATTAAGAGTTTTACTAGCGTAGTATATCACATGGAAGGTCTTACTGTGCGTTGGCCTAGGATTTGCTCCTCCGCGAAATCACTTGCATCACACATGAGCTCAAAGGTAGCGTCAATCGGTGGAGCGACAATGGGTGCGAGGCAAGCTTTTTCTTTAGGGTTTGAATGGTTGAGTGCAGAATCATCAAAATCGAAGACTTTATCTGTTCAAGCAGATTACACAAAGGTTTAGTGATTTTAGAAAAATTATGAATGAACCTCTGTAAAAACACTGCATGTCAGAAAACTTGAATTCCTTTAACCGAATTTGGTGGGGGTAATCTCGATCACGTCCACCTTGGCTTTGTCTACTTCAATTCCCTTGGATGAAATCTTGTGGCGAGCACTATTCCTTCATCTACCATAAAGTGGCATTTCTCCCAATTGAGGACTAAATCGTTTCTTCGCATCTTGCCAACACCCTCTCTAAATTGCGAGACAGCCGTCGAAGTCATTACCAAAAACCGAAAAATCATCCATGAAGATCTCAAGGAAGTCTTGACCATGTCGAAAAAGAGCGCCATCATGCATCTTTGGAAGGTTGCGGGCGTTACACAATCGAGCGGCATCCTTGGAAGGCATAAGTACCGTATGGGCATGTGAAGGTTGTCTTTTCTTGATCTTACGGTGCTATGGCAATCTGATTGTAAACTGAATAACCATCAAGAAAACAATAAAAGGTTTTTGCAAGGCGGTCAAGCATTTGATCAATAAAGGGTAATGGGAAGTGATCTTTCCTAGTGGCTTTGTTTAGCTTTCGATAGTCCATACAAACCCTCCAACCGGTCTGATCTGGTTGGGATAAGTTCATTATTTTCATTGCTTACCCTTTGTTATACCTCCTTTTTGGCACACATTGTGTACGGACTTACCCACGTACTATCGGAGATAGGGTATATAATGCGGCGTCAAGCCCTTGATGATTTCTTTCATTACAACCCCTTTCATGGCATGATTCAGTCTCCTTTGGGCCTCAATTGAAGGTTTGTGATCATCTTCCAACAAGATCTTGTGCATGCACACCGCCGGGCTAATTCCCTTCAAGTCGGCAATTGTCCACCCTATTGTCTTTTTGTGTAGCTTCAACATGTTGATCAGCTTCTTTTCCTGCTCGGGCTGTAACTTAGAATAAATAATTACAGGTAATGTATTATCGGTCCCTAAGTATACATATTTCAGTTGCTCTGGCAATTGTTTCAACTCAAGAGGTGGTGGATTTTTCGATAGAGGGGTTTTGAGCTTACCTTCCTTTACAGAGTAGTCGGTGGTTCAAAGTATGTACCTGGTCGGTTGACTAGCCAATTTGCCTCTTCTTGTTGTTCCTCATCGACCGGTTCTTCATACTCCTCATGTTCCTCTTGTTCGGCAATGTAGTTGCGAGGCAACTAAATTCCTCATCGAAGTTAAACTCTGCCGTGGCATGAAGTAGTTGGCATTCTTACGGATCATCGGCATGCCTTAGTGTTTGGAACACATTTAGTTTAACTGCTGGTCATTCACCCTCATTGTGAGTTCTCCCTTTTCAACGTCGATCAAGGTTCTCCTGTCGCTAGGAATGGTCTCCCGAGAATGATAGGTGCATGCTCATCCTTCACAATCCAAAACAATAAAGTCAGCGGGAAAAATAAATTTATCAACTTTTACCCAGTATGTCCTCGATTTTTCCCCCTCGGATGCACATAGGATCATCGGCTAGTTGCAGCATAGCATTGTTGTAGGTCTTGCCTTCCCGATTCTAGTTTTTGGAAAACCGATTTAGGCATCAAGTTTATGCTAGCCCCAAGGTCGCATAGTGTTTTCCCGACATAGTGATTTCCAATAGAGCGGTATTGTGAAACTTCGGGATCCTTCAACTTAGGTGGCATACGATTGTGCAACATTGCCATGCATCCCTCTGTCGCGGCAAGCTGTTTCAAACTCTCTAGCCTTGTTCTTTTGGACACAATGTCTTTAAGGAACTTGGCATAGTTTGGCATTTGTTCAATTGCTTCCACCGGTGGCAAGTTGATGTGGACTTGCTTTAGGATATCAAGAAACTTCTTGAATTGGTATTCTTGCTTTTGTCACTTCAACCTTTGTGGGAATGGTGGTGGAAGTCGGATATCTTCGATCCTTTCATTGGTTTGAAACCTGATTGGCGGCATTGCCGGGACATTTGGAGTTGCGAGGCATTATCAAGCTGGGGTTGCGAGGCATGCTTATATCAATTTGCCAATGCGTCTTTATCATCGGTTTGCGAGGCATGTTTATTGCGGTTGCGCGGCAATTCTGGTTGACATCGAGGCTTTGCCGCTAGGTTCGTCTTGATCTTTTTGTGGAGTTTTGTTTGTGGCGGGTTTGAACCTCTCTAAGTTGTTGGCCCTTCTGGTGGTGATTGCCTTACATTGCTCATGGCAGTTCCTCTTGCGACTTGTATCATTAGGTAAACCTCCTTGTGGTCTAGTGTTTGATTTTTGAGCAAATTGTCCGACTTGATTTTCCAATGATTTGATTGCCGCCTCTTGGTTTTGCAATCTCATCTCGGTCTGTTAATAAAAGCATCGATTCTTTTTATGAAATTACTATTCTCGACCATATAAGATTCAGTTTTTCATCATAAAAGCATTTAGAGAATTTTCCAAAGAACTAGATGTTGTCGGTTGTTCTTTGCGGCATCATTTGCCGTGGCATATTCTGTTGGAATCCCGATGCTTGTGCATTACGATTATTACGGTTTAGAGCATTGTTGGGATTACTCCATGAAAAAATTGGGTGCTTCTTCCAAAATTTGGATTGTATGTATTTGACATCATGTTGTTGCTCTCGATTGTAATTCCCACATAGAAGCTAGATTCGGATTCTGCATACATTGGAAGAATTATGGTTATCACCACATAACTCACAAAAAGAATCCATTACCTTGACTTCATGTGTGTTGTTTGGTTTTGCATGTTACGGACCATCTTGGTTAAAGCGGCCAATTGTGCGAAATTGAATCGATGATCTAGTTCATGTATTGTGGCTTAGCGTCTAACTCCTCCTCTTCTAGTAGATGGGAATTGATAGTCATTCTTGGCCAGCCTGTTTAAGATTTGCATTGCTTCTTCGGTGACTTATCTAGGAGTATGCCGTTTGCGAGGCATCTAGCATCATCCTTGTTGGTGTATTCACGGCGTTGTAAAACATTGTTACTTGAGTCCCACACGGGAATCCGTGTAAAGGGCATTTGTGTAGAAGTTCTCTATATCGCTCCCAAGCCTCGTACATGGATTCATCATCACTGCCGAAAAGAAGTAATGTAAATTCTGAAGCTTATCAGTCAAATTTGTAGGATTAAATCTAGCAAGGAAATCACGACAAAGATCAGTCAAGATGCTATGGATCCGGCGAGAATGCTATTCAGCCATGCTTTCGCCCTATCCCTCGGTGAATAGGGAATAATCTTAATCGTAGGACATCGGGGTGACTCGTGTATCTTGAGCGAGTTGCAAATCTCGAGGAAAGATTTCAGATGTTGTCGTGCATCTTGATTCTTTGAGCCGCCAAATTGACCTATTGTGTTGATCATATTAAACATTACGGTTTCAACTCAAAGTGGTGGCTTCAATTTCAGTGCGACAACTCTGGGTTAAGTCCATCAAGATCTTCTTCAAGATAGTCTCGAATAGTTACATTTTCGTGCAAGAATCACTCCTCCTCTGCTCGAACATCTTGATTCATATTGCCGTCTTGATTTGCCATTGCTTCTCTTATCCTTCGTCTAAGTCTTTGTAAGGTTCGTTCGATTTACGGATCAAAGGGATATTACGGTGAAGTCGGTCTTGCCCTGGTCATATACCAATGCAAAACCAAAGTTTGTTAGCCCTTTGAATTTTAAACAAGAAAAAAATAAAAGAAAGTGCAAGAAAGTAAAAACAAAGTCGCTATTGCCAATCCCGACAGCGGCGCCAAAAACTTGTTGCGCGTAATAAGTGCTACATAAATGTGCAAGTATACACGTCGCAAGTTATAGTATAAAGATATCGTCTCCACAGGGATTGGTGCCACTTCAAGGATCTAATCTCTTACCTTTGTAAAAAGTAAAAACACAAGTAAAGGATTATCGGAGTTTAACTAATGACTAATCTAGAAAGCAATAAAGTAAAAGAAAAGATGAGTTCAAATGAGAGAGATAGGCCAGGTTATCGTGAGTTGAGGTGTGATAGCCGATTGGATCGTTTTGGTAAAAGAGTGCGGAAACTCGGTTGCCGTGGCAACTACACAACGGGGTTGCCTTGGCAACTAATTGATGGTTGCTTGGGCGACTAGTTGGGCAACTACTTGGGCGTCTGGGCAGCAACTTCAAGGTTGGCGGGCGTTCTTCAATGGTTTCTTCTTATCCCAAGTCGAAACTCTAGCTACTTGTGCATACCTTGATAATACATCCCTGCGTGAATCAGGGTGAACAACAACCAATCTTGCGCTCCTCTTAGCCGTTGAAATCCTTAACTTATTCATAAGCGGATTAATCTTCACCATCATTGGATTGAATAAAGATCATATTCATTCGTTTCTTGAATCTAACTCTCCCGATATTAGATAAATGGATGAAATCACGAGATCCTCTCCCAATTCACTCATAAACAATAATAAGAACCAAGAATGAATAAACCTTGAAATAGAAAAGTGCAAACTCTTATTACCTAAACAAAAACCAATAGTTTCTCACAACCACAAAACACAATAACCATAGCCAAGTAAATTTAGTTCATGGCTAGGTTCCAAAGAAACACAAGATAATTAATCCCTAGCATGAACCCAATCGAACAAGGAAGAAAAGATGAAGGAGGAGGCTTGTCGAAATCCTCCTTGCCCTTGATGCTTGTCGAAAATTCTCTCCTCTTGCCCCCTACTTGGACTTGTCGAAATTTCCCTCTTGCTCTCTCTATGCATCTTGTCGAAATCTCCTTGATATTTATAGGGCTAGGCCAAAGTCCTTCTTTGAGGAGGAGTTTGAGTTGGAATTAAATTATCTTTAAAGAATATAATTCTTTATTATAATTTTATTCCTATTAGAACTTCTCCTATCTTCTTGGAATTTAATTCTTCTTTAATCTCTGCATGGCAATCAAATTCCTTTGGGCTTGGGCCTTGCTCCATGTCATCTTGGGCTTGTAAAGTCATGAATTTCGACATCCATATTGCTTTTTGTCTTTGTCGACAAATGCCATGGCAACTGGCTCGGCGTCTCCTTCATGCATTGCCCTGGCAACTAGCTCGGCATTGCTTTGGCAAGTGATCCTGCACATACACACACAAAAACACACCAAAGCAGCATCTATTTCCACAAAAATCACCAAGTTATGTAATCAAGCTCAACGATTGAAGGAAACATGGATTAATGCATGAATGGCTAACTATGCAACTAATATGAGCCTAAGTCTAACAATAATATGAGTAAAAAGGGTAAGAAAAATAGTACTTTTGAACACTTATCAAAGAGCATTCCAATTCCTTGGAGGAAACGTTGCTAGCTTCCTTGGCTAGACTTGACAGATCAATTGAAGAGATTCGAGAGCTATCAAAGTCCATGGATACGAGGATAGCTCAGTGGGATGCAACCTTGGGGGATTCAGAAGATCAATTGGGGAGATCCACATATGTCATGGATAACGTGCACCAACAATTCATTCTTAGGGATACTGACGTCCCAAGGCAAGAGGATAAGTAGCAATGCAAAGAAAGCTCTCCGATGTGTGGGGAACAACTAGAACCTCAAAGTCAATAGGATGCCAATGAGAGAGACTGCCCAACACATGATGAGTCTGAACAACAAATTGCCTCGGCAATGATTGAGGAGCCTGAACAGAGCAATGTCGCGACAACACTCAGTGAAGCTGAGAACAACAATACTACAGCAAATTTTGAGGAACCCGATGCCCATAAGGTTACAACGTTGATGTTGAAGCGGGAATCTGTAGATTGCTCTCATCTACAATTGCCACGGCAATTACACGACCACATGCAAGATCAACGAGATGATAATACTTTGCCAATAGAATATGATAAGGTAATGGTTGAACCTTTTGAATTCTTTAAAAACTCACCTCGTCCATTGCAGGTATGTCTTGAGGAACCGAGGTTGGTAGAATTGAAGCCATCGAAATCTCTACTGATGGAGATGTTTGAGAGGCCAAAAGAAAACAGTGTTTGGAATCGTAAAGCTTTTCAGAAAATTGGTTATTCCCTTGACTTACAACAAATTTTGGCAACTGATTGCCACGGCAATTGGCTTGAGCAGCAATTACCATGACAACAAAGGCTACATCCAACCATGATAGAAGTCGACAAGAATGAGGTAATTGAATGGTTGAGAATGGATATAATTTTTCCTATTAATATATTTGTGCCTTCAGGAATAGTAGCAAGGTGGAGAGTATACATGGACTACAAGCGAACAAAGAAGAAAGACACCTCCACCATGGTAACGCAAAAGGGAGTAGTGGCAAGCACATTGGCCAAACTCTTTTTGGGCAATATTGTCACCCGATGGAGGGTGAGGATGGACTATAAGAAGTATCGAAAACGACCATCCTCAAGTTTTCTCAGATATGCACTAACATTAGAAGATGCATGATGGCACTCTTTTCAGACATGGTCAAAGACTTCCTTGAGATCTTCATGGATGATTTTTCCATTTTTGGTAGTGACTTCACTTGATTGCCTCGACAATTTAGAGAATGTGTTGGCAAGATGTGAAGAAACCGATTTAGTCCTTAATTGGGAGAAGTGCCATCTTATGGTAGATGAAGGAATAGTGCTCAACCACAAGATTTCATCCAAGGGAATTGAAGTAGACAAAGCAAAGGTGGACGTGATTGAGAGATTACCCCCACCAAGTTCGGTTAAAGGAATCCGAAGCTTTCTTGGACATGCAGGTTTTTACATAAGGTTCATCCATATTTTTTTCTAAAATTACTAAACCATTGTGCAATTTGCTTGAACAGGATAAAGTCTTCAATTTTGATGATTCTTGCGCCCAAGCATTCGAAACCCTAAAGGAAAAGCTCGCCTCGGCACCCATTGTCGTTCCACCAGATTGGACACTACCTTTTGAGCT
>JAGYYJ010002318.1:0-11810 GCA_019671005.1 Hibiscus mutabilis
ATTTTCTGCCAAGTCATATATGGTGAGTAGAATTAGAACTCTTTGGTTTCTAGACATCAAGCAGGGAGATAAATTACCTATAGCTCTTGCAAGATTCAAACAGCCATTGATACGTCCTGCATGTATAAAACCACCAGCTTTTAAAATCCTTTCTTTCTCTACCTCAAGATCAGGTTTGTGATCTCTAGAGAGATTGTACGCCTACAAAAGAAAGAAGCACCAAAAAAAGGGGTTATTTATTCAGAAAGAAAGAGTTCCCCATAGTTCAAAGTACAATAATAGCCAGTTCATCCGCATATGATTAATAGAACATTACCTGACCGTTTCTAGATAATACACAACGAGAATCACCAGCATTTGCAACAACGAGTTTGTTATTTCTTAGTACCGCCACACAGGCTGTGCTCCCAGATGTTGGTCCAGAAAAGTCAGAGTGAGGGCCCTGATTACAATTCAAAGAAACACTTGTAAATTATATGTACAAATTGTTGCAATAAGAAAACATTAAAGCGGGAAAGTAATGGATGAATACCAAATTTGTGCAAATCACAGACAAAACCATATTGAACATTTATATCCCTGCCCCAACCAAAAGGTAAGTGCAGCCTAAGATGTTAAGTTTCACAACAGAGGTATATATTCGCCGCCATCTAGGCTGAATTGATACACTACATAAGCTAAGAGTTAACATACACATCATGTTCTATTCTTCTTCCTCAGTCTTGGTTTCCATCATAGTTTGTAGCCAACACCAAATTCCTGTTCAGGGTCTAATTAAGGACAATAACATGGGTATATTTTCATAAGTACCTCCTCAAAAGCCCAATTATCAACTTGATCATTACTGTTACCACTCCTATGAGACCATATCAGTCCTTCTATCATGCCAGTAAACTTGTTGAATTTATCACCCAAAATAGCTAATTCTCTCCATCCTCTTTGTCCGCGCATCATCTCATCCATTCTGTACCAAAACGTAACTCAAGTTGGAAACACACAAAATGAACAATGGGAAGAGGCATTTTTAACTACGAAAAGGAAGGGGGAGCAAGATGGGAATAGAAGCCCTATCATTTCTAATAAGTTTCCCCTGTTAGTTGTAGATAAGATAAGTTTATTTATTTACTGTAGATAAACTAAAGTAGTATGGATAAACTATAAAGTTTGAATTATTTATCCCTTATCCTAGGATTTTATCTCTTATCTTATCTCATAGGTTGAATTTAATTTCAATTTAGAGTAGTGTATTTGTAACATAACTCTTTGTAACTAGCCTATAAAAGGCCTTGTATCTGTGTTATTTGAAATCAAGAAAAACAGTGAATCTAATTGATCACTGCCAAAAATACTCCTCTTTATTTTCTACATGGTATCAGTTTAGGCTAATAGATCCTTATCACACGCTTTAGCCGTCGCAACCATGGTCAATATCCCAGATGTTTTTTTTGGTTCCGGTTACCAATCGTAGATTTCTCGGTCCGTAAAACCAAAGTGACTTGAATCTTGCCCTTACACTCATGAAGGTACAAAAGGGTGCAGTTTTTTGACACCGCATGGCTGCACCGGGATGGATAATTGATTCCGAGCCTCTCGATCATATATTTGGGGACAAAGGGCTGTTCAACACATTTCGGACCACATCTCCTCGCTCCTCTATAAGAACAGCAGATTGTTCTTTATCGCCTATTGCGAGGAGTGGCTCTGTTGTTGTCAATAAGAATATCTTGTTAAAAGATGTCCTTTATGTACCAGCTTTGAAATGCAATCTTCTTTTCACAAGAAGCTGGCTATTGATTTGAAATGTGTGACTAAATTCACTCTCCAAACTTGTGAATTGCAGGCAATGGGCTCTGGGCGCGATACTTGGTAATGCTAGGTCATCGGTGGGCTCTATGTGCTTCATGGGGAACCGCTTCTCTCTTCTCATAAAAATTTCAAGAGTTTGTCTTTCTCTTCTTTAGTTTCAACTTCTGAAAAATCCAATGATGTTATGCTCTGGCATTTCAGGCTAGGTCATCCCAGTTTTTATTATTTAACAAAGCTATTTCCAACTTTGTTTTTCAATCAAAAACCACAATTCTTTCATTGTGACATTTGTTCTCTTGCTAAGCACACTAAAATTCGTATCTGCCATCTGTTTATAAACCTTCTAAACATTTTTCTCTTGTCCACAGTGATGTTTGAGGCCTTTTAAGGTGAAGAATATAAATGGGTGTCGATGGTTCATATCCTTTATTGATGACTATTCTAGTACTACATGGACTTTTTTGATGAAAGAAAAATCTGAGGTAGAACAAATATTTAAGAGGTTTTATACTATGGTAGTGACTCAGTTTAACAGTCACATTCAAATTTTGCACTATGATAATGGGGGAGAGTATTTTACAAAAACATTGGGTTCTTTCTTTCGAGAGAAGGGGGTTGTCCAGATTAGTTCTTGTGTCGATACTCCGCAGGAAAATGAGATTGCAGAGAGGAAAAACAAACATCTTTAAGAGGTCACTAGGTCCTTACTCTTCTCTCACAATGTACCTACTCAATATTGGGGTGAGGCTCTATTGACAGCAACCTACCTGATTAATAGGATGCCTAGCAAAGTCCTAAAATTTCAAACTCCAAGGTCAGTGTTTCTAGACAGTATCCTACTTTTACGCCTATGTCATCTACCCTTCTTTTGAGAGTTTTTGGGTGCACTGCCTATGTCCATAATACTAGTCCCTCTAGGTCTAAATTTGATCCTAGATCTATTAAGTGCCTCTTTTTAGGGTATTCTTCACTAAAGAAGGGCTACAAGTGTTACTCTCCTCATACTCGTAAGTTTTATATTTCTCTGGATGTTACATTTTTTTAACACGTTTCATATTTTACCAAGTCTTCAATTCAAGGGGAGAACTTTGATGATTTTAGCCTTTAAATCTTTTGCCACAGCAAAACCAACTTGTTCCAGTACAGGTTCCCTCTACTTTTGCTACAACCTTTTTGTCATCATCAACGCCAGTAAATTCTACCAGTCCTCGACCTATTCATCCAATGAGTACTACACCTCTAGAAAGTCCCAAATCTACTCCTACGACCCCTCAAAGAACCCAAACTCCACAACTCCAGAGTAAAGAGCTGAGTGTCTACAAAAGGAGGCAGAAATCTATTCCAGAGGCCATCTTACAGTCTGACATTTGCCGAGAATTGCAACTGAGTCCAATTGCCTCTGAAAATGTGGAAGGCAATGGAGGTGATGAAGGTAATGAATTATCCCAAGTTTATACTTCTAATATGGATTATGATGAGTTACCTATTGCTAAGAGGAAGGGTGTCAAACAATGTACAAAATATCCTATTCAGAGATTTGTTTCTTATGGGAATTTAATGTCTTCTTTTAAAGCCTTTGCAGCCAGCTTAAATGAGATACAAATTCCAGCAACTGTAGAAGAGGCTCTCAAGGATCCTAGGTGGAAGAAAGCAGTAGAAGAAGAGATTGAAGCCTTGGAAAAGAATGGGACTTGGGTCATGGTTGATTTGCCACAAGGAAAGAAGCGTGTGGGCTGCAAATGGGTATTTGCAGTGAAATACAACTCTGATGGCAGCATTGATAGATACAAGGCGAGACTTGTGGCCAAGGGCTTCACACAGACATATGGCATTGATTACAAGGAGACATTTGCTCATGTGGCCAAACTCAACACAATTAGAGTTCTACTTAGTTTGGCAGTCAATGAAGGATGGGGACTTCACCAGTTAGATGTGAAAAACGCTTTCCTTAATGGAAGGCTAGAAGAAGAAGTCTACATGAGTATTCCTCCAGGAGTGAAGAAGGAAATGGGAGATCAAAGAGTGTGCAAGCTGGAAAAATCCCTGTATGGCCTGAAGCAATCACCTAGGGCCTGGTTTGAGAGATTTACTAAAGTTATTTTGAGAAGTGGGTTTAAGCAAAGTCAAGCTGATCATACACTCTTCATCAAGATGACACCTAGCAGAAAAAGGGTAATCTTGATTGTTTATGTTGATGACATAATAATCATTGGAGATGATCTCAGTGAGATTAGAAATTTGAAGAATCTACTGAGTAGAGAGTTCGAGATAAAGGACTCAGAAAGCTTGAGGTATTTCTTGGGAATGGAAGTGGCAAGATCAAGCAAAGGTTTGGTTATTAATCAAAGGAAGTACATTCTGGATCTCCTATCCGGGACTGGAATGTTGGGGAGCAAACCTGCAGACACTACAATAGAGACAAACTTGAAGCTGAAGAAAGAAGGAGCTCGAGTAGATAAAGAGCAGTATCAAAGACTGGTTGGAAAACTTATATACCTATCTCGACAAGACCGGATATTGGTTTTTTTTAATATTGTAAGCCAACATATGGCGGATCCTAGAGAAGAGCATCTTAAGGCTGCATCTGAGAATATTAAGATACTTAAAAAAAGACTCAGGCCATGGTTTATTCTTTAAGAAAACTGAAGAGGCGAAAAAGTGAAAGTCTTCACCGATTCGGTTGGCTAGAGAGTTAATGAAAGGAGGTTGACTAGTGGCTATTGCACATTCGTTTGGGGAAACTTGGTGACTGGAGAAGCAAGAAACAACTGTTGTTTTCTAGAAGTAGTGTTGAAGCCGAATACAAAGCTTTAGCACTAGGAATCTGTGAAGGCATTTGGGTCACAGAGATTGATGAAAGAATTGGAGATGAACCAAAGTGAAAAATTCAAGATTTTATGTGATAATGAATCGCCATCAGGATTGCTAAGAATCCAGTCCACCATGATAGAACGAAACATGTGGAGATTGACCGACATTTCATCTCAGAAAAGGTCAATGGTGGAATAGCAGATTTATCTTATGTACCCACTTGAAGGGCGGCTAGCAGATGATGTGCTCACCAAGGCTCTACCAAAAGCAACCTTTGATGGATTCACATCCAAGTTTGGGACTATACAACGTATACTCACCAGCTTGAGGGGGAGTGTTAGTTGTAGATAAGATAAGTTTATTTATTTACCGTAGATAAACTAAAGTAGTATGGATAAACTATAAAGTTTGAATTATTTATCCCTTATCTTAGGATTTCATCTCTTATCTTACCTCATAGGTTGAATTTAATTTCAATTTAGAGTAGTGTGTTTGTAACATAACTCTTTGTAACTACCTTATAAAAGGCCTTGTATCTGTGTTATTTGAAATCAAGAAAAACAGTGAATCTAATTGATCACTGCCAAAAATACTCCTCTTTATTTTCTACATCCCCTTTCAAACTTTTAGGAAAGCTTGGAAAAAGCAGTTTGAGCTTCAATGGAAGGCTCTACAAGACGGAACATTACAAAGTCCAAATCTAATAAGGTAGAAATTATAAAAGTCAAAACCACAAAATCCATAATCTTTATGAGAAATAAAATTTGAATACAAAGTTTAAAAGACAACGTATTAAGTATATATCAAAAAATAAATGGTACCCTCAAATTTGTGATGCCAGTTATGTCAATTTACTTTTCAAGCTACTAAAACTGTAGTAATAAGCGTAGAGAGTATTTCAACATGGAGAACGCATGCATATAATGTTTATAAGAGAACTTAACCTTGTGAAATTCATAGCCACATATTAGCAGCCCTAAACAGGTGGAAGAAAAAGGAAAAGTTACACACTTTAAGTATCAAAAGGATGATAAGTATACATTATTACTAGCATGTACTAAACACCAAGTCCCCAAATCATTCTGGCTAGGAATTGCATAGTTAATTCTCATAACAAGGAAAACATAGTGAAGTGTGAACAATAAACGTGAACTTGATTAATCAAATTAAATAACCTTAAAAATGCTCTCTGAACTGATGTTCCTATGTCCCCAGCTGCAAATGCTTCATTCTTGAGAACCTGCCCATGAAGATATTTGGCACAGAACTTGGCAACCACCTTACCTACAAGTCATGAGCTAGGATAAGTTAAAAAGAAACTTGAACAGTGGTCCAATAGTAAGACATATAATTGTATTAGGATCAAAATTAAGTACAATTAAAAGAGCAATTATGAGAATCCTTTAAAGAGAAGAAGTTAAAGTTTACAAAGCATTCACGACACCAAACCTAAATGTCTTAACAAAATCATTTGAAAGGTAAAACATTTCAAGATCCTTCAGTTGTTTCAAGTTCTAAAAGGGAAAAAGAGCAAGTACATGAATGGGAAGCAACAAGCTCATTAAGTTCAGATAGTGTACAACAAACGAAACCTGTAAATGGATCTGATCATACAAGTCTTACCTCCATGACCGTCATATACACCAAAGAACGAAGTAGAAGCATCGAGATCAGGATATGCAGCATGCTAACAAAATAAATAAATAAAATAAAAGTAACTAGAATGTATACATGATATAACAAGATCTGGAAATTTGCAAGAAATAAAAGATGATATGAGCTACAATATGTGTAAGGCTATAAGAGTCACACCCATATTACATATTGACAAGAATATAAACTTTAAACTTTCTCTTAAGAACTCATTGATGGAAACTTCAAATACCACCCCTAGCATCACCCCAATTCAGTTCCAGTTTAGTAGAATAAATAGGATCCAAACGCTTCAAACATTTGCAAACTAAAGGTGTCTTTTGTTACTCACAGCATCTTCCATAGTTGCACGCCATCCTTGCATGGAAGCCAGACCATGTCTAACCCTATCGTTCTCACCATCTTCTGTGAGTTTTTCAGTTTTGGGAGTGCTGAGATATTCACCCATCTATGTCTGCAATTGAATGAATCGTGTTAACTCAGCTTATAAAACTCAAAGAGTACTCAAAAGTCAAAACAACGTACGACTTGCCAAATTTTGCAGCTAAAAAGTTTTAGAATCAACAGTTTTATTGCTGAAATATACTTGGAAAACAGGTCTAATAATTAAGACATTCAAGTACAAGCAATAGTAATCACATAAGATAGTTTCTAATCAGAGAAACACAGAATCTCCTATGCTAACTCAAAAGTGAATCTAGAACAAGAAGAGAACAAAACAGAAAAAGGTAGGTTGAACGAAGACAAATAAGCAGAAAGAACTTAGATTGAATGCTAAGATTATAATATAATTCACAAATAAAATCCCAGCAATAAACTAAATATCACAGCTTGAAAAGACCAAATAAAGGTAAAGCAACTATTAATATACTCTTGAATAACAAGACAAGAGAAGCTCAGATGCTAATTTGATACGTCACGGTTAAAGCAGCTAGAAAATTGTGGTTTTATTATAGAGTTGTAGGTATCCTTACAGGTCCAGCCAAGGAATCTATAGAGGAGTCGAGTGGGAGAAAAGGGGAAAGAAAATAAGTTGCAGAAAGCCAAGAGAAACTCTTTGGAATGAGGACTGGAGAAGAAGGAATTAATGGGAGGCAGAGGCAGAGGCAGAGGCAGAGGCAGAGGCAGAAACATTCAAGAAAAGGACAGATAAAGAGAGGAAAACAAGGGAAAAAAGAGAGTGTGGGACTTTTGAACAAATGTAAAATCTTTCGATTTCAGTGGGACTTTGGTGGGGTATTTTCCTGCTTTCCTTATCCTATTTCCGCTTATTTTCTTCTGCTAGACTTTATTTAAGTAGTTTCATAGTCATCTAAGTTCAAAGTATCAGTGAGTAACGTTGCTGCTTACAAATATATTATTCCTTTTAAAATTACTATAATTTAATCAGTAAATTAAAATTTTATTACAAACAATTCATTTTACTATTAAAATTAAAATATATATTTTGGATAAAGTTGTAATAAATATAAAACATATTAATATGAAATATCTGAAACCAACCCCCCATGAATACGACGACCTTTCTTAAGCCAGCTCCACCCACCAACCATGAGAAAAAGGCTTAATGATTCTTTTGCCCCCTAACTTACACATTTTTTCTAAAGTGGCCCCTAAAGAATTTTTCGGACGTTTTGCCCACATAAACTTTAAATCGTGGCCTCAGTTGCCCCTACCGTTAACTCCAGTTAGAAAAAATTTACAAACGAATCAGAACATGCCATGTGTCACTAATAAACAAAAAAAGCAGCTGACTTATTTTAAAGGGTAAATTCTACGCTAAGTCCGTAAATTTTTTATTTTTGTTTAATTTAGTTCTAAAAATCTTTATTTAACCAGAATTGACCCAAATTTCTTTCTAGGTTTTATAAATTAGTCTAATATTTTTAATATGCTGATATTTTTATTTAATCTAGTCCTCAAAATCTTTATTTAACCCACAATTGCCCCCTGCTACTTTATATTTTTTATAAATTAGTCCAATATTTTTAATATGCTATATTTTGTTCAATTTTGTCCTCAAAATATTTATTTAACCCACAATTGATCCCTACTACTTTATATTTTTTATAATTTATTTAAATATAATTTTATTTTTGTTCAATTTAATCCTAAAAATCTATATTTAACCCAAAATTGATCCATATTTCTTTATAATTTTATAATTTAGTCCAATGTTTTAAATATAATTATATTTTTGTTCAATTTAGTCCTAAAAATCATTATTTAACCTGAACTTAACCCCAATTTCTTTCTAATTTTGATAATTTAGTCAAATATTTTAAATGTAATTACATTTTTGTTCAATTTAGTCCAAAAAATCTTTATTTAACTTGAAACTAAGTTCGGTTTCATTCTAATTTTTTTTATTCCAATATTTTAAATATGATGATATTTTTATTCAATTTATTCCTAAAAATTATTATTTAACCCCAATTTCTTTCTAATTTTGATAATTTAGTCAAATATTTTAAATGTAATTATATTTTTGTTCAATTTAGTCGAGAAAAACTTTATTTAACTCGAAAATAACCTATGTTTCATTCTAATTTTTTTATTTAGTCCAATATTTTAAATATGATATTTTTTGTTCAATTTAGTCCTAAAAATCTTTATTTAACCCGAAATTGACCCCAATTTTATTCTAATTTTTATAATTTAGTCCAATATTTAATATGATAATATTTTGTTTATTTTAGTCCTCAAAATCTTTATTTAACCTGAAATAAACCCTTATTTCTTTATAATATTTATAATTTAGTCAATCATTTTGAATATAATTATATTTTTGTTTAATTTAGTCTTAAATATTTAACCCGAAATTGAAGCAATGGCGCCCAAATCGACGTTTCCGTGAATTAAACAAGCACCAATAAGGGCACCCCAAACTGATGCATCGGGTTTTACTGGCAATTTTTTAATAAAATTATATGCCATTTTTGAGATGCTAAATTGAATAAAAATATAATTATATTTAAAATATTTGACTATATTATAAATATTATAAAGAAATATGGGTCAATTTCGGGTTAAATATAGATTTTAGGATTAAATTGAACAAAAATAATTATATTTAAAATATTGGACTAAATTATAAAAATTATAAACTATAAGGGGTCAATTATGGTTAAATAAAGATTTTGAGGACTAAATTGAACAAAAATATCAGTATATTAAAAATATTGGACTAATTTATAAAAATTAGAAAGAAATTGAGGTTAATTTCGGGTTAAATAAAGATTTTGTGGACTGAATTGAACAAAAATATAATTATATTTAAAATATTGTACTAAATTATAAAAATTAGAAAGAAATTAGGGTTAATTTCAGATTAAAAATGATTCTTTGGACTAAATTGAACAAAAATATGACTATATTTAAAATATTGGACTAAATTATAAAAAGTATAAAGAAATATGGGTAAATTTCGGGTTAAATATAGATTTTAGGACTAAATTGAACAAAAAATAATTATATTTCAAATATTAGACTAAATTATAAAAAATATAAAATATTAGGGGTCAATTGTGGGTTAAATTTTTGAGGAATAAATTAAACAAAAATATCAGCATATTAAAATATTGAATTAATTTATAAAAATTGTAAAGTAGTAAGGGTCAATTGTGGGTTAAATAAAGATTTTGAGGACTAAATTGAACAAAAATATCAACATATTAAAAATATTTGACTAATTTATAAAAAAATATAAATAAATTTAAGTCGATTCAGGTTAAATAAAATTTTGTAGGACTAAATTGAACAAAAAATTATTTTACAAACTTATCGTGCAATTTACGCTTTTAAAATAAGTCAGCTAATTTTTTTTATTTATTAGACGTGACACGTTCTAATTGGTCTGTTAGTGTTCTTGGAAACAGCTCTGCAATGTTTTTGTTTCTCTAGATTGTATGTCTGAAACATTTTTATTTCCATGTTGTAACAAGAGGATGATTTATTCGAATGAATCAGTGGTTACCGACATGATTCTTTTGAGGAACCATTCTGTTTAAATCATTCGATGAGCTTTACAGTTTATAATGTTCTCCATTTGAAGGTATATGCGGACTATATGAGAGGAAACTTAAGGAGCTAAATCCAGCAACACGGAACATTACATATGACATTGCTGATCTTTACAATTTCATTGATGGCCTTACAGATTTGAGTGCCCTTGTGTATGCTTTTCTCTCTCTCTCTTTTCATCCACCCTTTTTCTCGGAATATTGGCATCTTTCGTATGTAATATTGCATGTTTACTTGGTCACGTGTCTATCAAGTGTCGTAAAAACTGTCTATTAAGGCTTGAATTTGTCAGAAAACCTGAACCCTTAGAAACAAGTGTGTATTCTGAGTCTAAGAGTCACCATAGAAACTTCCTTTTCTGCTGAAACTCAACCTGTTTTCGAATGAATCGTCACCCACTTATAACAATAGATATGCCCTTGGATTATCCAAGGCTCAAGGAAATGAATGTGCCTGATGGACAGTCTGTGTATTCCTTAGATACCAAAGAACAATCCAATTATCATTTGTTTAAACATGAGTGTGAACATGCATGGGAGGCGGTGTCTAGAATTTAGTTATCAGTTTGTGCAGGTCTTGGTGTTTCAGGCTATTTGAGTAGGTGGAACCATGCTGTTGGCATATGAGTAGATTAAAAGATTCCGATGGTTCAGTCAAGTCTGATTATTACATGCAACCATGTTATTGTTCCCCTGGTGACATCACTTGGTTATATTGATTACTTCTTTTATGCAGATACGATCACACGATTCAAGGTTATTTGCCTTACGACCGGGAATGGATTAAACACAGTGTGTTTCAACACCTTAAAAAGTTGGCAAATTAAACCCTCTTCGACGAAAGAGGATATGTATAAAGTGCAGAAGACCTCATATGCTAATTGTGCTCTTATTTACCTCGCTTTGCACATACTTTTGAGAGCCATTGCAGCTTTCTCCAGGGTTTCAAATGTTGTAATCTAAGCAAGAAACACAAATGGTTAGGGTTGGCTTGGTTTGAAACTGCAATTTCTTGTGTCAATTTTAATTATAATTGTTTTACCTATTTACTTTTGCCTTTGAATTTTAATTTTTGGTAAGATAATAGAGGTGCTTCATTGTTTATATTTTCACGAGTTAAACACAGTTTTCTTAAATATTTTTAAACTATTTATGAAAAGATTGTTCAAATTGTAAGCTTATTAAACAATATTTTTATAGTTGTGATAAATTTTTGTAGTAATAAAAAAGTTAAGAATAAAATTACCATAAAAAGAAAATAGATTTGACTGATACTTGTTTTTTGGAGATGTCTTCTTTGGTTTAATTGGTGTGCTTAATACTTTGGGTAAAAAACCAAATGGTTACTCAGCTTTTAAGATCTGTCTTTTTGTTTTAAAAACACTAGCAATTTAGTCATCTTTATAGAAAATTGTTCATTTGAGTCATCCAGCATTAAATCTTTAATATTTTTTAAAAAATCCCATTATGCCTTATAAGCATTGAATGTTTTCATTAGACTAATATTTTTAGTTCTCA
>JAGYYJ010002600.1:0-11467 GCA_019671005.1 Hibiscus mutabilis
AGCTAGAATTTAACGATAGAACAAAAATAGTATTTTTAACGAGAGAACAATGTGTTTCTCTGTATTTTCTCTTATTCTTCTTATTCAAATGTGTATAAGGTGAGCCTTTAAATAGGCAATTCTGAGTTTTAGTATAGCTAAAACTATACTTTTATTTTTAATTTAAATAAGACTTTATCTCTAATTTAAAGAAGATAAATAAGATTTTATTTCTAATTTAAAGAAGACTTCTTGTAAATCTAAACTACTAATTCTTGACTTAGAAATAAACTCTAATTACAGTTACAATCTACACTCCCCCTCAATTTGGTGAGTAAGCGTAGTAGAGAACCGACTTGGATTTTGGATCGATGCCTTGTGCAAAAAAAGAAGAAAAAAAACCAGCAATTTTATCTTTCTTTGATTTTTTTCTGACAACTCAAACTTCACGTCTTTGTTCCTTAGAAAAAAATGCTCCCCTTTCTTGAGAGTCTTTGATTTGATTGATGCATTAGTTGGAATATCAGGCTTCTCCACTGGATGCTCCAGCTGGTAGTTACACTCCCCCTATCTTTTACAATGGATGGCTAAGATAGAACCGGATAGTTTTTAAGGCTAAACTATAACCTTTCCTATCTTTTACAATGGATGGCTAAGATAGAATAGGATAGTTTTTAAGGCTAAACTATAACCTATAGTTTTTAAGGCTAAACTATAACCTTTCCATATCTTTTACAATGGATGGCTAAGATAGAACCATTAAAAGAACACTACTAGGCATCTTGTGATTGAATGGAGGTGAATATCAGAGGAAGTAATTAGGCATTCTTCACCGGACAGATCCGATGATTTGTCAGTAGCGGAAGAAAAATAGTTTCATGACCTCGTGGCGTGGTGAAGAGCGGCAGGATCGTCGTGGCTCAGATACCATGTGAGAAAGGGGCCATGGTGGCCGGAGAAGATGAACGCCGGTGAACAATGAACAATAAAATATAAAAGCTAGAATTTAACGATTGAACAAAAAATAGTATTTTCAACAGAGAACAATGTGTTTCTCTGTATTTTCTCTTATTATTCTTAATTCAAATGTGTATAAGGTGAGCCTTTAAATAGGCAAGCTATACTTTTATTTTTAATTTAAATAAGACTTTATCTCTAATTTAAAGAAGACAAATAAGACTTTATTTCTAATTTAAAGAAGACTTCTTGTAAATCTAAACTACTAATTCTTGACTTAGAAATAAACTCTAATTACACAGACTTATGCAGTTAAGACTCTCCTTACAACACCAATGTTTAAATTATTGGCAAATTTATAAAATTCTTCATATCAGCTGAAAAAATAAGGTGCAACTAAGCTTTTAAGTTGTTTTCTTAGCAGGTTAAAATGGCTAGAAGCTTCACTAGCCGTAACTGTAGCAATCCATTACATACTAAGAATCTAATCAAGAACCTAGAGAGACTTGTAAATAGAAGGAATCTTTCAGCGCTCTCATGCTCCCTCAAGATGGATTCGACCTAGAGTCAGATCCAGCATTTCCAGGTGTGTGATAATTATATCAGAAAGCCAGACACCCAAGAATTGGCCTTGACCTCAACCTTGAATCCTCACAATGACTATAGGTGACACTGAAAACCAAGACCCCTTATTTACCAAAAAATATAGAAGTATGCCTTTACCTAAGAGCTATCATTTCTATTTGGTAAGGATGACAGAACCCAATTTTTTAGGCTCATATATAGGAAACTAATACATATGATACCAAAAGGGAAGCATGTCACAGTATAAGTAGGCTAGGGATGGACCGAGGGGAGCTGGAGGGGGCGGTCGCCCCTCTGAAAATTTGAAATTCGTATATAATTTATAAATTTTTTATGTATTTTCTATTCAAAATCTATTTTCTCCCCCCTAAAATTTTATAAGTTCGCCCCTAACATAAAGTCCTGGGTCCGTCCCTGAAGCAGGCTGACATGGCATGAGGGTCAACACAGTGGTTAAAGTCAACAACAAACTCAGTTAGTTAGTATTCAACTACCTTTCAGTTCCATTGTTAGCATTTTCAGTTCGATTGTCATTAAAGCAAAAATATTTAACTTAAAAGGGCGTAACAAGTCTATATACCATTAATAAGACAGATAACAATCCACAAAATCATGGCACAGACAATAGGTTCACAGTTTCCCCGAGTTCCAATTGTGAAGGTAAATGGGTTGAAAAGCCATATCAACATGGAATACGTGCATATATGATCCGGCACTTTACGCTGCTTCAATATGATTTGGACAAACAACCCAACAAATAAATCTGCAAAACGAGGATCAGAACCAAAACGCACAATGCAATTCAGACATGGTTTTATCTAAAGAAAAAAAAAAGCATCTGCAACAAGAAGTTCCCAAGTGCAAAAGCAACAAACTTAATTCTAACATGGGCAAATTTTAATATACTACAATTGGTTTTGAAAACTTAAAAAATACCTGAAGCTGAGAAGATAAACTTGCCCCCAAGAACCGGCAATAAAAGAGTTGGGGATTAACAGAAAAGCAAGTAAAGGTGAATAACGGTAAGTGGTTCTTTTATAGGGAGATTGACCAGAAGCCATTAAAGAAGCAGCGTCAGAAAAAACAAGGTAATCCACATCTGTGTATCGAACTTCCATATGGGCATCTTGCCATTCACCATACAGGATTAAACCCACACGGAAAATGGATGATATGAGGAAAATCGAACCGGATTTAAGTGAATTCATGGCTGAAAATGTAAACTTTGAGGATACAAAATTAGACCCAAATCAAATCCTTTCTGCAATCTGACGAAAAAAAAAGTGGTATTTGGGAGTGGACAATCTATGAATCTATGGAGATGAAAGGAAAGGAAAGGAAGTGAGAAAATTTAGATCCATTTTAATACGCTGTGAGAGTGATATTCAAGATTAACATAGTACTAGTTAATAAATAAAATGGTAAACTACACTATTAGTCACGAACTATTTATATTTTCTATTTTGGTCACTCAATTTTTTTGACAAAAGCATTATTAGCCATTAAAATATTAACAGTAAAGTTGACGTAATTTTTTAATTTATTTTTTTCACGTCATTTTTTTCTCTTCTTATCATCATAATTTATGTCACATAGTATTTTTAATTATTTTATTTAATCAATACGGTGATGACACATGATTTCATTTTATCGGCCAATTAAAACAGGAAAAAATAAGAAAAAAGGATTTAGTGTTGGGAAAGGGAAGATGAGCATCATTACCATTTTTGTTTAAATAGTGATATTTCACATTCTTATGTCGAGATTCGAACTCATATAAAATGAGTATATTTAGCCACTAAGTCAATTAATAGATCTCAAACTAGACTAAATATTTGTTAAAGTTTTACTAGAATTTTTATCTAATTTATAATGTGACAGTGAGCTAAGGGATTGGTGTCCACAACCAAAACTGGTGAAGTGAACAAGATCAAATCAAACAGTAGTAAAAAAACTCGGTGAGTTTATGTACTTGAAAGTTTTGAAAATTTCAAAGGTTTAGTGGCTTGTTTGGCCTCTGAAGTATACACAAAATACCGAATTGCCTCTTAAAGTATTTTCTTGGGATGCTGTGACCTCTGAACTTAAAATTGTTATCCCGTTTGGCCCTTCCGTTAACCTCCATTAAAAAAATTATGGGTCAACCAGAACGCGTCACGTGTAATTTTATTAAAAAAATAGATATGACTTAAATAAAAGGTATAAATTACACATTTGGTATCTAAAAAATAATCTTTATCACCAACATCCTTAATCTCTCATTCATCCTCATTTCCCTTCTCTTTCGATCATCATCACTGCAAAACAACTCATTCAACTCCAGAAATAATCATCATCGGAGTCTTGGCATTGCGATCGAGTCATTTCTGCATCCTTCTTTCCTTCCCTGATATTTGGCAACTATGGAAACTGATTCGAACCCAAGTTCTTCACTTCCTTCACACCATTCACATGGCTACATCCACCATTCTTCTCTGCATCCTTAACCTCCTTGCTGGCCTCTACATTTGCAGTTTGATCAATGTCTGTTTTATATTTATTCAATTTAGTCCCTAATTTTTTATTCAATCTAAGATTTGCTGGTGGTGAGAAAGTTTTGAGGTTTGCTGAAGAAAAACAAGATTTGGAATCTCTGAGCAAGGAACTGGAAAGAATGGCTATTGCTACAGAAGCAACACTGAAAAGGGTTTGCCTTAATTATTCAATTGTCGTGGGCCAGTTGCAGAAGGATCTTGAACTACTTTCTTTCCAGGTTATGTCTGTTTTTGAGACAAATGATAATCTCATCAGGCAAGCTTTTGTAGATTCTTCACAAACAAACTCTCGAGGATACTGCAGAAAGTTCATAATATTTTGTAGCTTTTCCTTCACCAGTACCAATTCATTAAACTCAGTTTTGATCCTGCAAAGAAGAGTTATTGTTTCTAATTAAAATTATCGTTTTTCAAAGTTCCTTTAGTAAATTAGCCAAATCTGTTTTCTCGAAGATTTTGTAATACCCGAATTTTAACCTAGATTAATAGTAAATAAATATAAATAAATCTAATAATAAATAGCCCAAATAATAAATAATAGTCCACAATCCATTTACATATCCATTACAAAGGCCTACAAGCCCAAATTTTACAACCAAAGTCTATTTTCGGATATCTAATAAAACTCATTACAAAAGCCTAAATTTCGTTCCCGCCCAAATATACTAAAGAAGCCCAAGAAACACATTTGTGTTTCTCTAGCCTGCCAAAATGACCACGTGACACTCGGCCATTAGACCATTCAGGCTTCACATGGATTGCAAACTTCCTCAGGCCAGCTGTCAACAGCTGATAGCTCCTACGACATTACTTCCCACTCAAATATAAATACCCTGAAAAGAGAGAAAAAAGAGTTAATAATGACAGTAATAATTACGGCAATAATTGAGGAAAGAGGGAGGAATCTGGAGGGTTTACCTGAGAAGACAGAAGGTTTCAGAGAGTAGTTGAGCCGCCATCAAAGGAGAGTAACGGTCGTCGCCGGAGCTTTGACCGTCGTAGGAACTGTCATTCACCGGAAGGTAATCCTCTCTTCGAAATGCTTTATTTCCTGCAAAAAATAAAGAATGTTAGATTTAAGCTAACAAACAAGGAAAACAGTGTTTAAAAAATGATCGGGGGCTTATCTGAGTCTTGGTTGTAGTATTAGGGTTCCGGTGGAGTTGAAAATGATGAGATGGTGGTTCGGGTAGGTAGTTTAGGCGGGGGAAGATGGGAGATTCTGTTGAATCAGGTGTTAGATCTAAGTTTAGGTGGTGGTCAGAGGTATAAGGTCGGTCGGAGAAAATGACTGGAGATGGTCATCGAAAATAGCCGGCGTCGCCTCCGGCGGCCGGCGAACATGTCAGAAAAATTTAAGGGCGACGAACATAGATCTGGTGGTGGTGGCTAAGGCCGGAGTTCCAAAGTTTTGTTCGGTTTGGGATGAACAACTAAGAACATGATAGGGTTTTGGAGTTTTTGATCTTGGGAAACAGATTAGGAGAGATGTTTTAGTGTTCTTAGAGATCGAAATGGTGAAAATATGAAGAACAGAGATGAATTGTGGGAGAATATAGGAGTTTGATCGATGAAAAATAGAGAATAAAGGTGTTTTGGTGTTTGTGAAGGATAAAATGGAGGTTTTGGATGGTTTTGAGCAAGAACGCGAATGAATAAAGGGATTTTGATAGAAAATGGTGAGGTTTTCTGGGTTCAGAAGTGTTAAAGTTGAGAGAATTGGGTGGGAAGAGAGAGAGAAGAGAGAATGTGATTGTGAATTATGGCCGAGTTGGCTCGTTCTTAGGCCATTTATAGGTCGAGCTATACGGCACCATTTTGGTGCTAGGCCAACTCAACCAGCGCGTTTTCAAACGGGTCGGGTTTGACCCGCACATTTATATACGAGTATCCTTTGGTTTTTTCTCAAAGCTTTACCTTTTCACAATTTGGTCATTTCTTCTCTTAACTTGGCTCCCAGGCTTTGAAATTTATTCAATTTAGTCCCCTAATCCCTTAGTTGAGCCTCATAGTTTGTAGTTCTTTCAATTGAGTCCCTATAGTTTTGTAATTGGATATAATATTTTGTATTAGTTCAATTTAATCACCAGAATTAATAAAATTAGTTTTAATGTTCAATTTCTTTTAATTTAGTCATTTATTCAATTGTTTATTTAATTAAATGCAATTAATTTATATGTTTGATGCACATTTCAAATTGAGTATGTAGTTTTGTATGTTAGATAATTAAACCATCTAGTTTAATTAATAGAGCCTTTAGCTTAAGTTTCTTTAATTAGGGTTCAATAATTAAATAGCGTAGATGATTGTAGTAATTAGATGTATATTAAATATAATTTTAGAATCCAAATTTGGATGGTGTTCCATTGTTTACAATGGGGTGTTATCACAATATGGATTTTAATAAATTATATTTAATATACGTAATTCACTTAAAATTGAATATTAATTAGTTCTTTAATTAAAATTAAATAATTGATTAGGATACATTGTAGATAATTAAATGTATACTAAATTGAACATTTGGGACCCAAATTTGGATGGTGTTCCATTATTTACAATAGGGTGTTATCTCAACATTGGTTTTAAAGGTGAATATTTAATATACATTTTCACTTATAATATTGACTAAATAAATTGTTAGGGCCTTAATTAGGACTAGAACTTTAATTAACTAGAAAGATTAATCAATTAGTAATATGATTAATTTAAGGGCTTTAAATATATGGAAGGTGTTTAAGCAATTGACATTTTCTCATAAAAGCCATTAAATTAATTAATATTCATAGTTTTAAATAACTAATTAATTAGAGCATTTTTAGGAAAATATTTAAAATCAACAAGATAATAAAAAATACATTCATTGAAAACCTTTTATGTTGGAAATTTATTTTTAAAATATGAATAGGGGTGCCACCTAATGAGGTGCCTTTAATCTCATATTTGAATAAAAATGAATTTCCTTATAAAAGGATGTTTGCATTCGGAATTTAAATTCAATTAATAATTATGGGATAAATGAAATTCAAATAATTATTCGAAATGCCACGTAAAATTAAAGGTACCGGTAATGGACGTTCGTACACGTAATCGACTTCCGAACCTAATTTTTAAGACATAATCTCTAGTTTGTTTTTCCGGTGTCCGGCCTACCTCGAAGTGATCGGTGACGACTCCAAAATGTTTTTAAAGAATAAATAAAGGAAAATCTAATTTAATATGAAAACCCTAAAATTTTAAGATTAAATTAAAAATGGCCAGAAAACCCCAATTTTTCTAAAAGATCGATCGTTGGGCTATTTTTACACTCCCGATTTCAAAAAATGGTCGTGACAGCTTGGCGACTCCGCTAAGGATTTTTAAAAAAAATCAAGAGTCAGGCCTAATTAATTTTACGTGAAATTTGGCATTTTAGGACAATAATTTGAATTTAATTTTTTCCATAATTATCGGATGAATTTTTAGAAAGAATGCATATAGCTTTTTTGTGTGATATAAACAATCATTCATGCATAAGCCTTCCACCTGAGCTTTTTACCTTTAAGTGGGAGTGAGGCATGATCGTACGTGAGTTATTTAGCTCCATGATCGAAATTTTGTCCTTCTTACGGTATACCAACCTTATACATTGTGAGGTTACGCCTCCGCTATAAGGGGTCGTATACACTCAAATCGATGTCTTGTTGTAGTCTAGTAACGATAATTCGGGTACCCAGAGTCTAGATCGAAATCCACATGCTGTAATAGAAACCTACCCCCACTAGAGCTAGACAGGGACCTAGGACAGTTGCTGTTGTATTAAATACACTTCTATGGTTATTCTTGTGTGCAAAATAAACTGTTCTCTAGTTAATTTTACGCAATATAAATTTTTTCTGTAACAATTATTTTTGCTTACAATATTAATTCACCATACTGACACAATTTTTGTTTTATTTTTTGTGTGGGTGTGTTTTATTTGATAAATGTTTAAACTATGGTCAACTGCACTACATCAAGCATTAAGGTTAATTGCACACATACACCATAAAAATATGGTGCATTCATCAACAAGTGTGTATACTCTGCCATATACAAAAACAAGAATGAATCAAATATGGTGAATCCTTAATCAAGAAAAGAAGTTGAACCACAAGAAGATTGATCCCTCAATGTGAAATCGAAGAAAATCAAGGCAGAGACCTAAAAGGGCTCATTGAAAAAGATCTTTTTGGAAATATCTAGAGCACGAACCTAAAAGGGACGTCTTTGGTATCTAAAACGAAGTTTCAACAAGTTCCAGCATCATTGACAGGAAAGAGTAAGGTAAGAGTGGTATGGCATCCTTGACACGAAGGAGCAGATCACTTTTAAAAAGTTCCAACGTCCTTAATACGAAAAAAATTCAAATTCAAATTTAAAAAAAAGAGAAAAGAAGAAGAAAAAAGAAAAATTCAAAAACAAGGTGAAAACCCGAAATGGCACATTGAAAAGAAACTTTTTGAAAATGTTCGAGGCACGAATCCAAACTAAAGCCTTGGAAACAAAGAAAATGAAGAAGATCACTTTCATCAAGTTTCAATGCCCTTGACATGAAGGAGTGGAACCTAAAAGAAAGAAGAAGATTGTTTGGCATCCACAAGAGAAAGAAGCAGATATTCTTTGACATAGTACAGGCTTCTCGACACGAAGGAGTAAAAAAATCAAATCAAAACTTTATTAACTTCAGACTTTGTCTCCTCGGCAGTATGGTAGCTTGGTCAAATTAAACTTCAGATCCTACCTCTTCGCCGGTGTTGTAGCTGGATCAAACTTATGAACTTCAGACCTTGTCTCTTCGGTAGTATGGTAGCCTGGTCAAATTAAACTTAAGATCCCGCCTCTTCGACTGTGTTGTAGCTGGATCAACCTTATGAACTTCAGACCTTGTCTCCTCGGCGGTATGGTAGCCTGGTCAAATTAAACTTCAGATCCTGCCTCTTCGTTAGTGTTGTAGCTAGATCAACCTTATGAACTTCAGACCTTGTCTCCTCTACGGTATGGTAGCCTGGTCAAATTAAACTTCAGATCTTGTTTCTTCGTCAATGTTGTAGCTGGATCAACCTAATGAAATTCGAACATTGTCTCCTCAGCAGTATGGTAGCTTGGTCAAAATTTACTGACTTTTAAGTTTACATTTGTAATATCCCAAATTTTGGCCAGTGATCAAAATGTAATTTTTTAAAGTTTTAGGGTTAAAGTATAAAGTTTTAAAAAGTTTGGGGACTAAAGTGTAAATTTCCCCAATAAGTAATTTTATTTAGTATAAGAGTGAATCGGATCGAAATAAGTACCTTGATATTGATTTTAAGAATTAAGATTGAGTAAAAGGTACTGAATTTGGATTGAATAAAATTGTTAAGCGTGCCCAGGCCAGGGAAATGTTAGGATGGGTGACCTTCGTGAAGGTCCCATAAAAGTGTTTCAAATCGATATTTTGGACTCAGTAAAGGTAAAGAACATTCAAATGGATTATCAATAAAGGATTTCTAAGAGAAAATTTATTATTTGGAGATTTTCGATAATTATCGGAATAATAGACTGAGTTAGGAAAATACAGTCTAAGACTTTAGGAAAAGGAATTTTTATAAGATCATAGTGTTCATTTTCAGAATATGGAAATATGGAATTTTTGGAATAAATCTGATAGCTCGATAAAGGTGAAATCGTAGTAAAAGTATTTTATGAATATCCGGAGATTGGATCGAATCAAAATTTCAGAGGCTGATCCAAAAGCCATGGAAAAGTCATAAAATATTATTTTATGAATATTTTATTATAGTTGGTTGGATTTCAACTAGACTTAGTTGAATTTTTACAAGAATGGCAAACTAGTAAATAAAGACTAATTGGAGGGCAAATTGGTCATTTGACAATGATGGCAATTTTGAAATATTTTGAAATATTGAGGGCAATTTTTTAAGGTGAATTACACTTGGATTAAATCATGGCCATTGATTTTTGAAAAGATTAAGTCTTGGCCATTGGATTAAAAGGGCAAATTAGTAATTTCACTAATTAAATGGATTTTAAATTTATTTAATTTTAACACGTGGATTTAAATAAGTAAAAGATGAACCAAATTGTTCATCTTTCTTGAATATTTCGAACTAAGGGGAGAAAAAAGGGAGAAAAATTTTTCAACCTCGATTCAAGCCTTGAAACTCGATTTTCAGGTAATATTTTCAACTGCAAAGTTGTTATACTCTTCAAGCTCTATCTTTTGATGTCAATAATTCATGGAATACATGCTTGATTGATGAGAATTTTGATGGGAAAGAAATTAGGGTTTATGGACTCAATTGGGGTTTTTGAGATTTTATGATTCCATGTTGAAATTCAAGTTGAAATCAAGCTTTTGTGATGTTAAAATCATGTTATTGAGTTGAGATTTAAACTCTACATGTTTTGATTATTATGAAGATGATTAGGTTTTATGGATTCAAGTTTGATTTAGGGTTTGTGATGTTGGACAAATGATCTAGTAAGCTTGAATTTGTTATTTGGAAGCAAAACCCTAAATTAAAGGTATAGGGACCATTTCAGCAATTCTAAAAGTTAGATGACTAATCTGAATTTTTATGATTTTGAAGTGTATTTATGTTATTATTGAAGTTGGAGATGTGAAATTGAAGTTAGAATGTTAAACTGGTGTTGAATCGAGTTAGTGGCCATTGTCAAAGCTAAGTGACCAATTCAGAAATGAGGTTATAGAGAATGACTAAATCTGATTTTAGTTGAAATAATAGAATTCAACTGGTAATGTTGATTTGAGGACTAAATTGCAAAGTTAAGAAGTTTGAATCCTTATCTTTGCATTTTAGTGACTAATTCGGAAAGAAGGAAAAATTAGGGGGTTAATGTTGAATAATTATTTGATGAAAAATGGTGATATGTTGATGATTTGAATCAAGTGTTGGGACCAAATTGACAAATAGCAAAGTAAGGAGAAATTAGTATAAAGTTTGAAGTTATTTATGGAAGTTGTGTAGGAAAACTGGATTTGGCAGTAAGTTTAAAAATTCACCATAAATTCTAAAAAATGGTTAGAAGGTGAATTTTATACCGATGTAAATATTTGTTCGTTTAGTTTAGCCCCAACAAAAGTAAATTTATTTGAGTTAGAGTAAAAAGATATGATTTTTAAGTGGTGAAAGGCCGGAAATAGTATGACAGTCTATTCAAATCAACACTTTGAAATTGACTTTGAAAATTCTCCATAAATTGTACAAGTTGAATTTGGGATATTAATTTATATGGTTGAAAATATTATTGCATCTAGTTTCTTTCATAACAAACGGAATCGAATTCGAGTTGTAGATTATTTTATAGAAATATTTCTTTGAAGGTAGTGCAATATTCCAAAAATGAGAATTGATACATTTTGTATCTAA
>JAGYYJ010000286.1:0-10464 GCA_019671005.1 Hibiscus mutabilis
TTAATTGGAACAAATTGCTTAGATTTGATGAATATTCGATGATGACTTTGCCAATGCACTTAATTGATAAATTTTTATTCTAGGATAACCATGGAAAAACTTAGGAATTTTACTATGATGCTAAATTTGATGAAACACTTTGTTGTGGTTTGATTGATTTAAGGAATTCTAGTAAACTTAGGTTGATAATTAACAAATTGGGGATTAGAATAAAAAATTGGATGAATGTTGCATAGAATCGAAAAATCAACACACACAACTCCCACACACTCACAAGCATTATAGTTTGATTAAGTAACTCCTAAGTTTTCCGAAAAATAAAAAGCCAATCATACTTTGTGCCCGGTTGAGAAGGGTGAAATCAAGTTCAAAGCTAAGTTTGTGAAAATTGAAGTCTTGGCGAGTAATTATGAGTTTGCATTGCTTGAGGACAAGCAATAGTTTGAGTTTGGGGGTGTGATAAGTGTTCAAAAGTACTATTTTCTTACCCTTTTTACTCATATATTGTTAGACTTAGGCTCATATTAGTTGCATAATTAGCCATTCATGCATTAATCCATGTTTCCTTCCATCGTTGAGCTTGATTACATAACTTGGTGTTTTTTGTGGAAAAGATCTTTGCTTTGGTGTGTTTTTTTTGTGTGTATGTGCGAGGATCACTTGCCAAAGCAATGCTAGAGCTAGTTGCGAGGGCAATGCATGAAGGATATGCCGAGCTAGTTGCGAGGGGCAATGCATGAAGGAGGGCGAGGCAGTTGCCATGGCATTTGTCGACAAAGACAAAAGCAATATGGATGTCGAAATTGATGACTTTACAAGCCCAAGATGACATGGAGCAAAGCCCAAACCCAAAGGAATTTGATTTCCATGCAGAGATTAAAGAAGAATTAAATTCAAGAAGATAGGAGAAGTTCTAGTAGGAATACAATTATAATAAAAAATTATATTCTTTAAAGATAATTTAATTCAACTCAAACTCCTCCTCAAAGAAGGACTTTGCCTAGCCCTATATAAATAGCAAAGGAGATTTCGACAATTGAGAGAGAGGAAGCAAGAGGAAATTTCGACAAGTCCAAGTAGGGCAAGAGGAGAGAATTTTCGACAAGCATCTAGGGCAAGGAGGATTTGACAAGCCTCCTTCTTCATCTTTTCTTTCTTGTTCGATTGGGTTCATGCTAGGGATTATTTATCTTGTGTTTCTTTGGAACCTAGCCATGAACTAAATTATTTGGCTATGGTTATTGTGTTTTTGGTTTGTGAAACTATTGGTTTTGTTTAGGTAATAAGAGTTTGCACTTTTCTATTTCAAGGTTTATTCATTCTTGGTTCTTATTCTTGTTTTTGAGTGAATTGGGAGAGGATCTCGTGATTTCATCTATTTATCTAATATCGGGAGAGTTAGATTCAAAAAGCGAATGAATATGATCTTTATTCAATCTAATGATGGTGAAGATTAATCCGGCTTAGGAATAAGTTAAGGATTTCAGCGGCTAAGAAGGGCGCAAGATTGGTTGTTGTTCACCCTTGATTCACGCGGGGATGTATTATCAAGGCATGCACAAGTAGCTAGAGTTTCGACTTAGGGATAAGAAGAAACCATTGAAGAAGCGCTCTGCCGAACCTTGAAGTTGCTGCCCGATCGCCCAAGTAGTTGCCCAACTAGTTGCCCAAGGCAACCATCGATTAGTTGCCAAGGCAACCCCGTTGTGCAAGTTGCCACGGACACAGCTGAGTTGCCCGTGCACTCTTTTACCAAGACAATCAATTAAGCATTTGCGACCTTTTGTTTTCAAATGGACCTTTATTCTTTCTTGTTTAAAATTCCACTACTTCAACCTTAGAACTGAGTTTGGCAAATATCGATCTTTGGAAATCCCAATTCGTTGGATCTATTTTGGGCTTTACAAATGATGATATTTAATTGATAAGACACCACCATATCTCAAAATGAAAAGCCATATGCATTCGGATGCACCAAAATGAAAATACAAATGTGATGCAAATCAAACAATATTGTATTGTATTTTATATTCTCCAGCCAAAAACTAGAAGGGAAAAAGGAGCTTAACATGTTCCAGATCTACCCTCTTTTTAAAAGTTTTTTACCCAAAAAAACTGTTTTTCGAACTAAAAAAAAGGAACTAAGTTACAAAATAAAATCTTTCTTCTTTCTTTCCTTCATTCATACATTAAGAATACGTTCGATAAAAAAGAATTATGGGACTTAACCTCTTTACCTTTGAGGTTTACAAAAATTTGGTTGAATAAAGCCCCTTCAACGTAAAGCCCGTTCTTGAATGACAAAGATGTTACGGTTTTTGCAAAATTTAAAACTTCCTAAATTTATTCAGTTACGTACTTGTTTACAAATTTTAGTGAATAAGGGTAAAATTTTGCGATGTCAAAACACAACATTGAGGTTCAATTCGGTTTGAACTCAGTTAATAATGTTTTACAACGCCCAATTTGGAAAAATGATTAAAAAAGAGGCCAGTGCTCTCTTTAGGGTTAGAAACTGGGTTATTTGAAGGCTTTTTTGACATTAAAATCTAGATCGGATCCTAAATTCATTTTTTTGGAATTCCCATAGAAGGCTCTAGGAGCCTTAAAAAGCCCAATTAATGCCTTATTTTTTCTTCATCCGTATCGATTCATCATCAATAATCACTCTTTCTTTTTAAAACTTTTCAATATGGTCCTTAAATTAAAAACCATTAACAAATCTTACATGAAGTCAGTCATTCGCGTTTTCAATGTTTTCAAAGAATATCTTGTCGCAGGTTTATTACAAGTTTGGTCTATAACGTGATTCTATTTACAATTCCATCTTTAAAGTCACCCTTTTGTTCTTTTAATTTTTGGCTATATTTTTTCTTGTTAATGCAAAATCGGCTTTATCATGTTTGAAATATCGCACGTCCCTTTTAATCATGTTTTAACCGACAACATCTCATTAATTTGGTGACTTGTAAATGTTTTATAAGCATCTTTTAGGTTTATGCAATTGGATATTCTTATTTTATTAAAGTATGGCCGATATCTCGTTGCCATGTCTTATTTTATCTATTCTTTTAAAATATACATTTGAAAACGGTTGCTATGTAATCATTTTTATTACAAAGTATGTTTGCGATTTTGAAGTCACTTTTGTCTTTAGGTTATATGTTAGTCACCACAATGTGTTGTTTTATTGTATTGTGGTGTAAAAAAATGCCATGTGTATGTTTTAACCTAAAACATCATTTGTCATTGATGTAACCAAATCTAGCATCATGTTATTTATATCATCGGGTGTTTTAGCTCATAAATATGCATTTACCTGATAGCTAGGCGATAATTTAACTAATTAATTTTGAATGAATGTTCTTCCTTTTTTTTATGTTTTGAGGCATTTTTTTATTATTGATATATTATGTTCATCAATTTCAAGCCATTTTGTTTTAAATTTGTAATATTCATATTTTTATGTTTAATATCAAAGCAATGTAAATTTTTGTTTTATTTTTTTTTTAAGATTGCAAAATGAGATATATAAAATGTCAATGTGGTGAAATTTTATCCAAAGCATTCTAAGCTGGGCTAGTAGTTTTCAGGCGTAGTGATAATGTTTGGCGTTTACTCGGATGTGCGAGATTGATTTAAATTTTCGCAATTCTTGGGATTTTAAACTAGTCGTCACTAATCGGAAAGTCTAATATTAATAAAGCGGTAATTTGTAAATTACCAATTTTTAGAGATGTGGGGGTGCTAATCCTTCCCCATAAATGCGGTGACTCCCAGGCCTAATAGTTTTCGAATCTCTGGTTTTATGGTGTCCGGCCTACCTCTGGTAATTTGGTGCTGACTCCACTCTTTAAATAAAATCTGGCGCGACAAAACCCACGGATAAATATTTTTATACTCAGAAAGACAACCAACACTTTACTTCGGTATTTTTAGTGAAGCGGACATTTCTTCTTATTCACAAGTCGAAGCTCTATCTGCTTGTGCGACTTCTCCTTAAGCTTCTCTTCTTAGTATTCAACAGCAATCGTTTCTACCCCAAGTTTAAGATATTGAGGGCAATAGGCCAATATTGCCAGCTCTCATTTGGCATAGTATTTAGAAAACATTAAAAGTATCGAATAGATAAAACATTTCGATTTATTATTAAAAACTAAAACATAAAATAGCGTTCAACACAAACATCCCCACCAACTATGGGAATTAGTTCATGTGAAAGGACTTAACCAAAAAACCACAAGCGTTTCAAAGTACATTATCATTAAAAAATAAAATAAAACAACGAAGAGAAAATAGGCTAGAAGGGTCTCCTCGATGCAACCACTTCAAGATCATGGCTTTCGGCCAAGTTGGTGAACCACCCTTGCTAGTGCAGCGGTTCATGATAAATCTTGCACACCAACTCCTGAGAAGATCTTCTTCGCTCCTCCCAAATGCTCGAAATTCTCTCCTCTTGGTTTAACTTGGCGTGCGAAGGGAAATGATAGATTTAGCTCTTCCAAATTGAATTTTCTATTTCTTGGGATAAAGTTATCATCTTATCCAAATCTGAATAAGAGTTAATCTTTGAAAGGAGCGTCATCTTGTTGGAATTAAATTAGCGCCCAAAACTGGCATGAATCTTTATTATATCTTATTCCTCTTATCGCTATTTTTTGGAATTTAATTCCAATTGCTATCTTTTTAATTTTGATCATTTATCTTTCCAGAGGTCCATGACTTCTTGGCTTATAAATCAAGTTCACTTCTCGTAACGGTGCTTGACATTATGGGTCCATCTATGCCAACAACACTCGGCATTCTCAAGGAACGCCTTTACGCGTTCTTTTAGGCCAAATACTATGTCAAACCTGCAAAACTCCCAACAAAACAACCATTCACGCAGGCATAGACAAAACTCTAAACTCTTTATGCAAATGCATGATTCTAACATCTTAATGCAACTAAATGTACATAAAAACAAGCAAAAGCATTGTAAGATTGGCATTAACTCAGCATCTTTGGAGAGGTAACACACCACGACCTAACTCATTACTTGTCCTCAAAAGTGTGCAAACAAAATAAAAACAAAGCTTTGAAAAATTTACCTCGATAAAATTTTGATTTGAATGCCAACCCGTCTTTCGTAAAAATTTGGCTCTATTTTTGTCCTCGGTATCTCTGTGCAATAATGCCAGCGGTGGTAATTAAGTGCAGCAATATCTCGGTATAAGTTTATGAAAGTGCATGATATATAGGCAATATGCATCAAGTATCCTTTCCCGGTTTTGAGCTTATTATCCTAGGTAGAGCTAGAGTTCATTTCATTTTTTCTTGCCTTGCGTCAATTTTTGAAACCTTATTTATTTCTTTTTTACCTTGGCATCATTTTTTCTAAACTGAGCATAGTTTTAAAATCTAAAGTTTGCTAAGGAACTAGTTACATTAAGTTGAATTTTTAGTTTCATAAACTAGAGATCAATTGCCAAAACAAATTTTCCATACTTTATCTAGCATGGCATGACAACTAAAGATTAAAATTTCATCATTGGAAGACACCTAGATCAAATTAAACTCACCTAACAAGTGTTAACATTTTTCCACTAAAGGCATGGCAAGCGATTTGGTATCATCTTAAATGACCTAGATCTAAAATTAAATACTGAAAATGCATGGTATACATGTGAAGAAATGCATGAAAATGCACCCCCAAACCCAGATGTGCATTGTCTCAATGCATGAAACAACACATATATACAAGAAAAATAGAATAAAATAAAATGCATGATCATGTAAATGCAATAGAATGAAATGTAAAAGATTTAGGAAGAGAGGACTCCCGCTTTAGAGACTATTTACGATACGGCATGGGTTTCTTCTCACAAATGGCCCTTGATCGGGGGCCATATTTCTTTCTTTTTGGGCTCAATTTTGATCGACAGTGGAGGCTCCAACTTCCTCCTTTTCCTTGGCAGGCTTTGAGCAGCGCAGTGCATTAGTGGCATCGGATGGTGTATGTATAGCGAGGCTAGGAAACTTCGGCACAAAATCGGATGATAATTTTGTAAGAGCCTCTTTGATCACAACATCCCCGGTTTGGATGTGATGTCTCATCTTGACATTGAGCTCCTCAGCCTTTTCTAGCTTTTTTGGAGAATAATCTCTAGCGTTGGTGAATTTGGGACAGCATTGCCATTGGGTGTCGGAGCACGGTTTACGGCTGGTTCTTGGCGCGGCCCTTGACTCCTTAGGCTTTCAAGCGTGGGTGCCCTTGATTTTTTCCCTTCCGCGTCCTTGAAGCGGCAGCAACAAGACTCCTCCATTATACCGAGTAGTAATTGTTGTTCCTTTGATCATTTGCCCTTTGTCAGTATCCAACCTTGGCACATCATGGAGCATATAAACGTTAGAAATCAACAAAAGGGGAAAAATAAGCTACCGGTACCTTTCGCCGCGACTTGGTAGGTTTCAATGAAGCAATCTGTTAACATTGATTTTGGTTCCCCATAACAATAGAGTGCAATAAAAATAATCCTTTCTTGACATACGGTCTAGATTATGGGATGTGGACATGATTAAGCCTTGAAGTGATTCCATCCTCTCCATCGGGGCTTGAAGCTAGCATCTTCATAGTCTGGTGCCCGGCGGATGATAGTGTCCATGTCGTGCCGGGCTCACAGAATGCCCGGCCCGACCTCTTTCTCTTGGCGGCTTTCATTGAACCCGCGTACTAAAATACTCATCCTGCACCATCTAACTCAAACATATTATTGATATACCCCTTCATCAAAACTTGAACACATTTACCTCTAATCATCAGAATGGCGAATCATAGTCTGAGGTGCGCATAAATTCTTGGACGATTATCAGCATAAAACCTTCCCTTTTCTTTGGCAAAAGCAGGTCCATTTGTGCAAGGTCAGCTCGTGAACATGACTTCCAAAGGGAAGCCATTGATCGTTTCTGTGTTGAAGTCGATGTGATTCTCATAGGAATAATTCCTCGAGGCAAAATTGGATTCGAACTTTTTTCGATCTCCTCATTGAAGAACCGCTTGAAGGGGAAAGAGGATGAAGCTATTGAAGACTCGTTGAAGGAACTTGAAGCTTGATGTTGAAAGATGAAGAAAAAGACAATTTGGGTTTTTGCATTTGCTAATCGAAAAGAAAGTAAAAGTGAGAGAGATGTTTGGTTTCTTCAGCGCAAGGTGAGAAAGTGAAAGGTTTTAGGTTGGTTAGTGTTTTAATGGGAGGAATAATTAGGGATAAATAAAAAAATTATTTAAAATATGTGACGTGATAAAGGTGAAGTGATAAGGTGATAGGTGATAAGATAGGGTAAGGATTGGAGTGATAAGGTGTTTGGTTCGAATTTTAAATTTTAACCCAAATTTTAGGCGGGTAGAGTTAAGGTCAAAGAAAAATACTCATCCTCCTATTGAATGGGCGGTCAAGCTACGGTTTTCTCGTTCTTGTTTAGCACCGCGTATGCCAAGGCATTACGGCACTATATGCAGCGACTTTGCTATTGGGACGCCGACTCGCTGCCAAAATAATCTCAACATTGTTCTGGAATGGTTCCTTGCTTTTTCGCGAATATCTTGCCAACTCAAGAAACCTTTCAACACGGTAAGGAATAAAACTTGAAATATAAAATGAATGAAAAAAATAAAACCTTGAAACCTAAAAAACAAATAAAACATATCTAATATTTACAAAGTTTCAAACCTAATGGTGTTTTATGTTACCTGCGCCAAGAGGATCACCTCTTTGGCATTGTTACGATCACCTTCCATGTAGTGCTTTCTAAGCGTTGTACATTCACCTTAAAGATTTCTCCCGTCATCAAGTTCTTAATGTCCACAACTCCACTTGGGCATAGGGCTTCCGCAACCATGGGAGCTGCGTCATACCGATGAGTTTCCACCGCGACAACTTAGCCAAGTGATTGAATAACAAAACACGTTGGCTACCTCAGCTGTCTTGGCATTATCATCATGCCACCGTTTTGCCTTCTCACTTATAGATCATGGCATTCTGCTTCAAATGATAGTAATTCTTCCAATTCATTTAGGTCAGCAACCTTTTTTTCAGCAATTTCTCTCCGTACCATGCTAAGTCTTCCTAATAGCCCAAGGCTTTATGCTCAAGCTCCTTTGGCGAGATGGCATAGCTTCTTTGAAAACAAGTCGAGAAATGGTGATGTACCCAAAGGAGTTTTAAATGCGATCCACCGTAAGCCTACAAGGACTCATCTAGTCTCGAGACCAGTCCTTCCTTGATGGATTAATAGTTTTCTCTAGAATGTTCTTAATCTCCTTATTTGAAATCTGGCTTTGCCCATTTTGTGGATGATATGCCATGGAAATTCTCTATTGTGCTCTGCATGCATGCACAAAGCTTTAGAGATTAGATTACATTTAAAATGGTGCCCTCATCTGAATAATCGCTGGGAAGGCAAATCTAGTAAAATATGTTTGTGCAAGAAGCGGCAGCGACATCGTTTGTTGGCGACCACAACTTCTACCTATTTAGATACATAGTCAAAAGCCACACGAATATATACATTACCAAATGAAGGTGGAAAAAAGGGCCCATAAAGTCTATCCCCCATACATCAAATAAATCCCACGAGGCATTATGTTTTTGGGGTGGTAGTTGGTGTCTGCCGGAGAATGTTTCTTTGTCAGTTGCTTTCGATTACATGCCTTGGCATACTCATGAGCATCCTTATATAGTGTGGGACAAAAAGAATCACATTTGCGGTACTTTGGCGGTCTTTACCCCATAAAGTGACCTACATATGGTGCGGCATGGCATAGATGCAATATGTTTTGATGTTCGTCCTCGGGCACACTGCAGGCATATCACTTGAGTGCTGCTAACTGAACAATATTGTCTCATCCTAATGGTATTGCCTAACTTCCACAAGAACCTCTTCTTGGCATTGTATGCCAAGTATGGTAACAAAATATTACTTACCAAGTAGTTGACAATGTCAGCATACCATGGCACGACAGTAACTACAAGCAAATACTAAAATGAAATTCATCTCTTCAGAATTTGGTCTTACTATCTTCAAGATGATGCTCTAAATGCTTGAGAGATGGTCAGCTACTGGTTTTCTTTGCCCTTCTTATCTCGAATCTCAAGGTCGAATTATTAGTAGGAGCGTCCGCCAGTTAGTCACGGGCTTGGCATCCTTCTTTGCCAAGAGATACTTCAATGTCGAATGATCATCAAAACATAACTTTGTTACCGAATTAAAGTAAGATCTAAATTTATCAAAGTAAATAATCTAAGCGCAAGAAATTTTTTCTCGGAGTGCATTAGAGTAGTTAGGTTGTGCTTCGTTCAAGGATTCGGCTAGCATAGTAGATGGCATGAAAAACCTTGCCATGCCTTTGTCCCATTGCTGCAATGGCATAGTCGGCCAGCATGTACATGAGCTCAAGAAGATACTCCGGTTCGGTGCCACAACTATATGGGCATTGATCAACTCTCTTTAAGCTCTAAAATGCTCTCAAACAAAAAATTGTCAAAGCTAAAAAGTGGCATTATGTTCTAACAACAACAAGCTTGTAAAGAGTTTAGCAATTTTTTGAAAAATCTTTAATAAAATGTTGATAGAAACCCGCATGTCACAAAACTACTTATACCTTTCATTGGGAGGCGGTATTTCTTTAATTACCTCAACTTTTTACTTGATCCAGCAACCTCTCTCGGTTACATGTGCCCAAGAGCAATGCCCTCCCCTTTACCATGAAGTGGCATTTTCCCAGGTTCACACTAGGTTTGTCTCTATGCATCTCTTGAAGACTTGCTCAAACTCGAGAAGACATTCCTCAAATATTTTGCCAAATGCGAAATCATCCATGAAGCGTTGTTGGTGCATTACATAGGCTGAATGACATCCTTCTAAGCACTTAAGCGTACCATAAGGGCGCGTGAACATGAGCCTTCTCTTCGATGGCTAACACAGACCATCCAAAAAACAATAGGCATTGATCAATGAATGGCAATGGAAGTAGTCCTTCCTATTGTTCAGCCTCCTATAGTCCACACTCTTCATCCTATCATAGTTGGAGGGACTAATTCAGCTTCAACTTTGTTTTGTACCACGGTCGTGCCACCTTCTTTTGTACGTATTGCAGAGCTAACTTAAAGAGCTATCGAAAATGGATAAATAATCCCAACATCAAGCCATTTATGATCTCTTTTTCACTACCTCTTTCATGCTTGGGTTTAGCCTTCTTTGGCCTTCAATGGTCTTGTCATGGTACTCCTCAAGATAATCTTGTGCGTATAAATGGATTTGGGCTAATACCTACGATGTTGCAAAGTCCACCTAATGCTTGCTTATAATGCGTAATATTGCCAACAATCTTGCCTCATGATCATTAGTGAGACCAGTGGCAATAATCTTTGGAAGAGTTGGTGTTTACCTAAATAAACATACCCGATTGATTCAGCGGTGGTTTGA
>JAGYYJ010001779.1:0-11764 GCA_019671005.1 Hibiscus mutabilis
GGCCACACATGCAGTTTACAGAAACCGTGATAGAACTTGGTGAAAATCTCGGGTGGCAAAAATGCAGGGACACACTTAAACTTATCCAACAAATGCTGCGAAACCTCATCTTGTTCGTTGAGATCGACATCGACCTTCAAGGAACCAACATACAAAATCTCCATTTCTTCAGGCAGACCATCTTTTAACTGTAATAACAACGAATAGTCGTCCCAACTAAAATGCCACCCTTTATTATCCGGTCTCCGCTTAGCTTTAACAGGTAATTGATTCGCTACGACAATAATTCGATCCTGATTAACCGAAGACGGTACATCCGAGCTCACACTATTAGCCGGATCATCATCGAGCTCGGAAATCACCCCGGGAACAGTCATTACTCGTGTCAATCGTTTCTTTTCGCGAGGTTGACTCATTACCGGGAAATTACCCTCGGCTAAATCTAAAAGATTAGTATATGATCTTGACATCATCTTTTCCCCCCTCTTTTCTAGTAATCACCCTAAACAACAATCAATAAGATCAAAACTATAAACAAATCCTTCAAGGTTTTGATTTCTCTTCCAAATTTTACTCTTTTATCTTGGCATGATCTGCATTGGTACTAATAAAAGTATCATCTTTACAATAAACAAAATAAACCCATGAATAAATTCGACAAAAATTTTAAAAAGAAAATCTAAAAATACCCAAATGGATATTACATCAAAATTCAATCAAAACCAAAAGAAATTAAACCAGATGAATGCAAATAATGAACCATATGAATGCAACTAATGAACCATTGAAGCTAACCTTACCCTTCAAAGCACTGAGCTTTTTGTAATTAATGGGAACCCAGGGGATTCAATTGGTAAAAAAATTGGGGATTTTCTTGGATGGGGTTCATTTCGGGGAAGGAACGGATTTAGGGTTTGTTTTGTGGTCCTCAGTTATTTCAGTGAGCCACATTTGCAAATCAAGCGAAATGGACATTTGGAGTTTGTTTTTACTTTTCCTTTCTGCATGCAATTTGCAAAATGTTGGTTATATGGCGATGCACATCGAGCAAAAAGCATGCATGGTGGCGCCACTTAACTTTTGCCGTTAGATGGTACACAAGTTGATCTTAGCCGTTATTTAAAAACGAACGGGTTATAGCGCATCAAATATTAGTGAATAGAGATCTCCGCCTTAACTTTATTTATGCATCGTACAAAAAAATTAAGTTTAGAATTTAAGATTAAAGCTTAAAAAATTTAAAGTATGTTATATTTTTAGAGTTAAGATTTAGGGTTTATAATTTAGATATAAGACTTAAAATTTATTTTTTTAGTGTTGGACATAAAAATAAATACCAAAAAAGAATAATAAGTTTTTGTTCTATAGATATACATACAATTCAATATATACACACACGTACTTGATATGCTAGTTACTAGTTTTTCTAAACTCAACAAGTGGTACCAATAAAAAAATGATACGTTAATCCTAAGAGATCCAAATTTTTGTAAATTATATATTTTAAACCGCATTAAGACTATTCAAAAAAAAGTCACGAGTTTTTTCTTTAACTCTATAATTGAATTTGAAAAATATTTTTTTAATACACAATACGTGTAAAAAAACTTATACAACCCTTCATATTCAAATTGTAAGAACTAAAATCTAATTTTTTAATCATAAAATCTTATACCCTAAAATATAAATCATAAGCTCTAAATTCTAACTCTAAATCCTAAACCCATAAACACTTGACCTTAAACCCCTAAAATTAACGAGCTTGTGTAAACTTACATAAACTTATATATTAAAATATTTTTCTAAAAAAATGTTGAATGCATTTAAATTATGTTTGAAAAAACTAAAAGATAAATAAAAATGATATTTTTTTTGTATAATCACGTGTATTAAATTTATTGATTGACACTTTTAACTCATTTTCATTACGATTATCGTCGTTAAAAAATATTGACATGTCACGTTAAAGTTTTTTTCCAAAAAGAACTATAATTTTTAAATTTACAATCGCCACCAATCACCGATCAATCTCAATGGTGGAAAGGATCTGTTTGATTAGAAAATTAATATAGTTTGGCTTCAAGCTGATTTGAAGGTTAATAATCAAGGACGAAACTAGCCCCTCCCAAAAATGTTGGTATAATAACACTTGAGGTTATTCTAAGTTTAAATACTAGTCAAATAAGAACTTTTCCCCTCCCAATTTTTAAATTTAAAGGTTTAATAGAGTCTTGCCCCTCCCAATGTTTGATCATAGCTTCGTCCTTGTTAATAATGACATATTAGAAAAGTTTTAAATTTTATTTTCGATTGAAATTTCTAGTTATCATTCACCATTGTTAACCGTCGTATCAACTTGGAACTAAACTATGTTGATCTCTTAAAAAAATGGATCTTTCCCACTATTGGAATTGGCCTACTATCGCTACGTTCATTAAAATTTTGACTTTGACAACGAGTATAAATTAAAAAAATAAGATTATTTTAAAGAATAATATTTTAATGTGTCATATTTTTTTAATGAGAGCTAACGACAATGATAATAATAAAAATAAATGGAAAGTTTTAGTGATTATAATAAAAGTTTTTCTTCAGTGACTCAAGTCAAAATGTTCTAAAAGTTCAGTGACTATTACTGTAGTTTACCCTATATTATAACATCATTCGAATCCGACATTCGCTTCGATTTTCAGATAACATAATCTACCGACATCACTTTGATGTTGGTTGAACAATTAGAAGCACGTAAGATGTACATGTTCTGAGGAAAAAAACTGGGTTTCACTAATTTCCCAGGAAACAAACACTCCCCTGAAAACTGGATTTTGTTACAAAACTGCAACCAAGCCTTCTTAGTTCCATATTTCCTTCAAGAACATCAAAATGCCTGCAATAAAATCCATAAAATGACAACAAATCGAAGCTGAATATAATTAAATGCAATAAAAAACGATGCGGGAAACATAAAATATTACAATTGCATCCTCTTTTTCGTCGTCTCCGTCGTCGTCTTTGCATTACACTTTCGAGCTTTTCATTTTCAGTGGAAATATTTCTACCATTGGAGCTTAAGAACACATTTCTTCGAACCGGGGGAGACCAAATTGCACTCTTCCGGTAATCGAATTCGTATTCGGATACATCGAAGAACTTCTCGAGCAGCCTTTCGGATGCGGATTTCAAAACCATTTGAACCTTCAATGGCGATGGTTCAGGCAAATGACAAGGCGAAGAAGATGAAGAAAGTTGAGGGTTTGACATGGAATAAACATACAGCTGAAGGAAATTTGAACTTGTTTTCTTGGCTTAAGCAATCATTTCGGCCATGGAAAAAGCTGATTTTGTATGTATATGAAATTTTGTTTCTGTATGGCTGAAGAGATAGGTAATATGTTCTCTTCTTCCGGGACCATGTTATATTGTTCAATAACCTTCATTTTCTATGGAGAAATCTTAAAAAGGGTAAAGTGCAGAAATAGTCACCAAATTATGTTAAAAATGATTTTTTAATTATTAAAATTTTCAAAATTATAAAATAATTATTGAATATTTGATTCCACTACAGAATAATTTTTACTAGTGATAATTTTTTTGATAAATTATGATAGATTTAAGGATCATTTTGTGACAATTTGATAAGTTTGAATGATCATTTTGTAATATTAGAAAAAAATTAATGACAATCTCGTAATCGAATCAAAAATTTAATAACCTTTTTGTAATTTTTAAAAGGATAAAGTACATAGTCACCAAATCATGTTGAAATGATCTTTTTGGTCATTAAACTTTTAGAAGTTACAAATGCAGGGATTTAAATAGCGGTCCACTATCGTAATAGCGGCCACTATATAACGGTAAAAGTATCGTTCGAAACTACTATTGCAAAAATAGCGGTCTGTAATAACCGTAATAGCATTCATTATGTCTGCAACCTCGATAAAATATCGAGATCGAAAATACGGCTGCAACCGTAATTTAAATCCCTAACAAAATAATCATAGAAAGTTTGATTTGATTATAGACTAGTTCATACTAATGATAAATTTTGATAAGTTTAAGGGTCTTTTTTAACTGTTTTATAAGTTTGAATGGTCGTTTTGTAACATTTAAAAAATTAATGACAATTTTATAACCAAATCAAAAGTTTAACTATTTTAACGACTATTTGTGTACTTTGCTCTAAAACGATTAATAAACTCGAAATCAATCCTTGTTTCAAAGCAAAGAAAAAGTGGAAGCAAAAAGATGGCTGGTTATAGAGCAGAGGACGACTACGACTACCTATTCAAGGTGGTGTTGATCGGTGATTCAGGCGTCGGAAAATCCAATTTGCTCTCGAGGTTCTCCAGGAACGAGTTCAGCTTGGAATCCAAGTCCACCATAGGCGTTGAGTTCGCCACTCGGAGCTTAAACGTTGATGGCAAAGTCATCAAGGCTCAGATTTGGGACACTGCTGACCAAGAAAGGTCTCAATTTTTACCACTCACTTCCCTTCCTTTCCTTGTTTCTTGATCTGGGTATTTTTAGTTCTGCAAGATAAACAAAGTTAATAAAATATAGAAAGTTTCTTTCTTTTTTTCTTTGCTTGAAATATTTAATTCTGGTATGTGTTTGATTTGATCTGATTTGTGATCTAGGTAGTGTTCTTTTCTTGCATATCTTCAACTTGCAATTGAGTTCTTAGTACGGTTTACGAGAAACCGATGAACTTCGCCGGCGGTCAAAATCGTTCTTAGTGTCAATTGGCAGATCTTAATGTTTCTTCAACTTGCAATTGAGTTGTTTGTTGTTTTTCATGGTTTAGGGTTATATTGCACTGTGATAATAAAGTTAACTTTGTGTGATTTGTATCACAGTATGGTTTACGAGAAACCGATGAACTTCGCCGGCGGTCAAAATCGTTCTTAGTATTCGTTACTTGCCTGCTTGCTAATTTTGTCAGTGTATAGTCCGGTAGAGATGATTGTTTGCCCGAGTGTGTCTACGGAATCTGCAAGTCAGGTGTTTAGCATAGGTATTTCAGGTTGTCATGGGGACCTTGTAGCTGCAATTTAGTAAATTTGGTGATAGAAGAAATGGCTTGAACAAGTAAATAGATGTTAGGTTGTCATTGGGATATTTTAGTTATTCGGAATGTTACGGAGACCGAGTTTTGGTTCAGTAAATTGTTTGTTCTTTTATTCTTATGTGCTAGAGAAGTTGGTACTTATGGTTTCTTATGAAAGGGACTTTGTTTTTATTTGAGTAGTATAAATTTTGATCAGGGATGGAGCCAGGAACTTTGTTTACGGAGGCCGAGATATCCATGGTTGAATTCATAGATATTATAGCCTGGATTTAATACTTTTTGACCAGTGTCGACTTAACAAGAATTTTGGTAATTTTAGCATATGAATATGAAATGTCCCTTGGGTGCTATAAATGTTGATGTTGCCGGTTTCATTGCCTGGCTCGGTTATGGTTTCCCTGTTTCAGTAGGGTGTAAGGCTACTAAAAGCATCAGCCTACCTTCTTTGGACGAAAGGGAAGGAAGAGGTGAGGATAGGCGGGGAAGAATGATGGAAACATCACCATTGGCGAGTTTTCTGAGGTTTACATTCTCTACCGTCGTCATGGATAAATAGCTTCTCTACCATAGTTTTAGATCCTATGAAACAAATGCATCACTGAAGCACGATGTTTTAGGGACAACGGGCTCTCTTTCTACTTGCAAATGTACTTCTTTTGTACTGAAATGAGTGCTATGTTTCATACTTCTCATGCTTGTTTTCCTGACTTCTCTCTTCAAACTGACAGGTATCGTGCCATAACAAGTGCCTATTACCGAGGAGCTGTCGGTGCGCTTCTCAAATATAGATGTCGATGTATGCAAAGATGTCTCCGCGATGAAGAAAGGAGGTTGCTGTTCAGGCTAAGAATGACATGAATCCGAAAGTCCGATTGTTTAACTATGTGGCAGGGGAATGTTTTGCTGCATTGGTTTCTTAGTAAACCTTGGTTTTGTAGAATCTTCTTGGAAGGGAGCCTAAGAGTAGCAGTTCGGGCAAAAGATCGATTCGGTTTACATTCGAATTTTTTACCAGGGTATTATAGTGTTGCATTTTTACAAAAGAATTAAAATTGGGATACCAATGATGTTTTGTATTATTAATCTTAGGAAATACTTACCTTGTGCTGCATGTTTACAAAGGATAATGGTTTTGAATTATTGCAAGCAAATGAACTATATACTTTTGCAGTAGCCATGTCTGTATGTTAAAACCAGTTTAGTTTCTGAACTTAAAACATCCTTTCCTCTGGTTTGGATTCATTTCAACAAGAAGCAAACAAATGTGCCCATTGTATTTGTGGTCCTACTTCTCAATGAGATGTTGAAGTTTGAATCTAACTAAAAGTGTTATAATCAATTGGTGAAAAGAAATCCATTGTCGTCCAGTGGTTAGGATATCTGGCTTTCACCCAAAGGACCCGGGTTCAATTCCGGCAATGGAATTTCTCAATTTTTTGTTTGCATTTGCTTCTCTCTTTTCTTTTCTTTTTATGCTGATGTTGAGCTACTGCAGTGACTTCCATGTCTGAGAAGAACATTTGTGGAATGTTTAAAGGCCCTGAGAATTGTTACTGTTTCACCTGGCAAATGGAAATTCAGGGATGATTTAGTTTCAAGCCAAGGAGGGCAAATGATGCAGGAGTATATGTATGTACATAACGCATATGAACTTATGTGTGTGTGGGTACATATGTATGTTGAGCTCACTTCCAAAGTAGATTTGCCCCAAAATTCAACTTTGCAATTAGCTAGGAAGGTAACTGTTGATGCAAGATTTGGTATTGTCAGTCGTGTACAGTTCATACGAAGATGTCGAGAGTCGTGTATAGAGATTCTGATGATTTGAGAGAAGGGTAGAAAGTTTAAAGTCTAACGTGGTAGAGTATCAAGTGTAAAGTGCTGTCTCGGAGCTGAGCATTCCCGGTAGTAGAGAAGACTTTTATAGATCGGTAAAGTGCTGTCTTGAGTGAAACTGTGATTTCAGATTACAGTCATGAACCACATTTTCTATCCGCTGTTCGTCCATTGCAGTCATAGACGTAATGAACACTATCACGGACGGTATCGATGAATATCGACCGTGAATATTTTGGATTGAAAGTGTTAATACTATAAAATAACGATATGACATCATGTTTGCTTGGATTAATATCCATTAAATGGAGTCATAGGAAACCATGAAGCTCTTTGATTTTCATGTTGGTTTGAGATGGAAATGTTTAGAAACCAGACATCCCCGTCAACATAGACATGTTTCCAGCCAAAGCCAAATTTCCGACCATACATTAATAACGTAATAAACCAACAGAATCAGATAAAGTACTAAGGAAGATGAAATGGAGTAGTTTCTTTCTATGAAAGAATAAATTGCTCGTCATTGATTAAATACTATATTAATTGTATCGTATGAAGTATAATTCAAAATCCATTGTCGTCCAGTGGTTAGGATATCTGGCTTTCACCCAGGAGACCCGGGTTCAATTCCCGGCAATGGAACACATTTTTTTCTTTTTGTTTGGTTTGGTTTTGCTTTTCTTTTTCTTTTTCTTTTTCGCTGGTGTTGAACTACTGGAATGGCTTCCACGGGTAAGAAATGTCCGAGAACATTTGTGGAATGTGCTGTTCATATTAATATGTGTGTGTGTATGAGTATATATGTGGAAAACATAGTAAATATGAAGTTTACAACAAGATGCATTTGGACTTAAAGGTTTTAAAATCTGCAGGGTGAACTAAAAGCAATCATAATATACCAGAGGGTTCTTTTTCTTCTTCTTTTTTGACAAATACCAAAGGGTTCTTTGTACAGTTTGGAAATGGGATCACTAAATCAAACATTACTTCATAGTTCATATCTTCGAGGAACAAGAAAATGGGGTTAAGGGCAAGTTGTCAAAACCTAGTACACGAGGAGGGCAAATGCATGGACGCATTATTGGACAAATCTCCTTTGGACTTGGTTGCACATACATGTATGTATGCATGTTAAGCTCACTGTCAAAATAGATTTGCCGCACAATTCTATGCAATCATTTAGGTTTATTAGTCTCGATTCGGTTGACATAATTATTATTGCAATATAGAAGAAGACATGAGCTCATACGTGCTTGTGATTATAATATCCTCTTATTTAAGGATAAAGGAGGTTTGGATAGTCTAGTCGTCGAGAGTCATGTAGGTGTTATCACGAAATTCTCACATGGAGATGGAAATATTCAAAAACCAGACATCTCCAACATCGACAAGTTTCGAGCCAAACCCAAATTTCCGACTGATACATTAATAATGTAATAAACCAACAGGTAGTAAAAAAAAGTACCAGGGATTTGTAAAGTCAATCATAAATCTCATCAAACAAATGATAACGGACACAGAAACTATCCAAAATCGAGTTACCAAACACGAAACAACTCAACTTAGATCATAAACTAATACTCCTAAGCTCCAATATTTTGAGACTTGTTAAGGATGACACCTTCATATTTGACTTGGAACCACTTCATGGCATCTTCTTTAGTAACCCTGTGCTGAATGCCAACACGCGACTTGCACCTACGACACGTCCGACACGTTACCCAGCTCGTTCGAGAACAACGTAGAAGTCCATGCCATAGATACCAGTTGAAGGATCATACCTAGAGAAAAAGCAATAGTTGTAAGTTTATGGTTTTATGGAGTTCACAACATCAATATTCAATGTAACTACGAGTAGAATGAATCCGCCAATATAACTTCTTCGTACAATATAAATTATGGCGATAAAATAACCAATATCCACAAGATTCCTCTTATGCTTATAGTATATCATCCACAGGAAGATCACTTAAAATCCTAATGCCATTTTGAACCCACAAACCCAAAAGTCAAAATAGATGAAATTTTCAACTCGAAAACAAAAGCATTGCAGCATAAAGGCAAGTGCATTGCAATTCAATTTTTAGTATTTTAATTACAAAGTTAAGTGAAAATTAGTGGCCTAAAGCTTGCAAAAATTCCCAACAAAGTTCCATCATGATCATTCTTCTTAACTTTAAACTAAAACAAGTATCCAAAATGAATTACCAACATGTAAACATCAATTAGAATACATCAAAATTTGATAATAAAGGTTACCCAAAATAAACTCACTTGATTCCAAGATCGATGTGCTCTTGGATACCAAATCCAAAACAGCCAGTGTCACTGAAGTTCCTCCTCAGAAGCTCATATTCCTTAACCTTCAATCCGCTCTCAAGTAGTTGCATAGCTTTCTCTCCCCTCACCGTAACGTAGCAAGCAATCTTCTCATTACGCCTAATTCCAAAAGATCTCACAGTATACCTAGCTGCTTGCATCAACCCACATTTTTATGTTACACAAACAAAATGGTAAAGAAAAGGTCAAAATATACCATTGCCATTGGTCTCCGTACTTCAGAAAAATTTAAGATTTAGTCCATGTAGTTAAAAGAGTTAAAAAATTAAAACTTTTCGATTTAAAAATCCCAATCCAATTCATAGTTTAGCTCCCTCGTATATTTCATCTTTGGTTGTTCTAAAATTTTTCCTACTCAACATATGATCTGTTAATAAAGCATGTCAAGTTGACAAAATTTGACAGAAAACACGAAAATGTATGTTTTTTTTTTTACATTTTGTAAGAGCAGAGACTAAATCTCAAACTTGACTGAAGTACAGGGGTTTACGGTATACTTTTACCCCCCCCAAAAAAAAAAAAAAACACAGAATTGGTTTGAGAATTTATACCCTTGGAGAAAACTGGGGTAAAATGATTTGGGAATATGAAAATGGATGTGTTTAGCGTACCTTGGAGGCACGGGTGAGACGATCACCGCTTTCACCGACGGAGATGTTGAGGACCGGCTACTGAACTTTGATTTCCCTCATGGGATTCGATAATTTCTTCTCCGATGCCTTCCATAATTAGCCAAAAACAACAACAACAACAAAATGGTAATGAGATTATGTGGATTAAGCGATTAGATTGAGAGAGAGAGAGAGACCATGGCGACGTGAAGGATATTGAGAGCAGCGGTGCTGTTGGTAAGCTGCTTGATAGATCTAACAAATTATTAGCATTGATTTTTAATATTAGGGTTTTTAATATGAGTTCCACACCCGCCAAGTGACTTAAAATTTTATTTTCTCTAATTGTTTTTTTAGTTAAATTTGAGAAGAAGAAAAATAAAAATTACTAAATAAAAAAATTATTTTGATTAACTAAAAATAGTTTAAAAGTAATTAAAATGTAGTATCTGTTTATAAATATTTTTAAGTCTCTGACAGTATACATACACCTTGCGGTTTAAACTCGTGTCTTCTAAGATGAATATCATCTGCTTTTCTACTGAGACAGTTGTTAAGTTCGATTAATTTAAATTTTAAACTTAAAAAACATATCTACAAAATCACGTGTAGTGACAAAAGATTTATTAGACCAATTATAAATCAATTTTAGTATAATTATTGGTATTCTATCTATTTATTTACTAATGGACTACTATAATTTTTTCCGATTATTATAGGCAAGTTTTCCAAAACTGGACCGATCAAGCTACCAATTTTGGTGGAATTATCAGTTCAACCAGTTTGTTGTAATTTTATATTATATTAATATAAAATTAGGGTACGAACTGAAAAGGGGGAACCAGAAATCAAGATCATGGGTAAGATATAATTAATCATAAAATTGAAAGAGACAAAGTTATATTTAAGCTATAAAATTTAAAATCTAAGTCTGTAACCCCAACGCCCTAAATCCTTGAACCTTAAATCTTGAACTCTAAATTCTAACTATAAATCTTAAATTCAACGGCCTAAACCCCTAAACCACAACCTAAATATCTAAACCCTAAAATTGAAAGACTTGTGTAAACTAATTTTCGGCTGCAGCCGTACAATGTACCCTCGTCTCTGCATATTGATATATTGAGCTACATCCAGAAAGTCGTGAGTTCGAGTGTGCTTATCAATTAGCCAAAAGAAAGTAATACCACACATGTATTTAGCTTTGTAGAATGGTCAGTTCTTTGTGGCTTAGAAAAGCAATTACAAAGCTGAGTTCTCATTACAAGATAAAATCTGTATTGAGCAAATCTGTGATTACATTCAATGTATACAAATGGGAATTCCCTAAATGAAATTGGCATGTAATGCAAAATCTATAACTTTAAAACAATAACGAAAACGCGAAAACATGAACGTGATCACGATACGGAGACGACCTAAGCCATCATCGTCTAAGCTTCAACCGGTATGCCAGACCGAACAACAAATCCCAACAACGGCATTGTCTCGTTGAGGCTCGGTTAATGACTCTGAAGCTTCACATCTTTAGGTCTACTTAAGGAGAACCAGACACACCAAGCAGTTTTGTATCAACCCGAATTCCGAAGGAGAAGCTGCCCAAGAAGCTGGAGAAAATGGTGATACTAAAACATATTTACATGAAAGAACCATGGAAGTACAAAGGCTATTACCAGGCAAGCCATCAGGAAGTTACAGAATGGCTGTCCCTGCCAGCATCTCGGACGTTGATCCGATGAAATAATAATTCCACTGGTAGATCCTTGGTCATGCCAATCTTCGATAAATCTGCTATCTCTAACGCCAGTGATGTTTTTTGCACTTTGACCACATATTTCACACATTCTGCAGAGTAAATTAAACATGAGAAGGTACATAGGGGTGAATTGCCAATACATTCTGCTTTCAC
>JAGYYJ010001744.1:0-12791 GCA_019671005.1 Hibiscus mutabilis
ATTATTATTTATGTATAAAAGTAGAGAAGGGAAAAATATTCAATTTCCACTTTTCATATACAAAAATACGATTGAAAGTTAAAATTCTAAAATTCCTAAGACATTATTTCTTTTGTTGTTCATCGTAGATTGTTGAGAAATTAAAAAGAGTCTCACACTCAAATATCGACTTTATCTCTAACTCGGTCATGACAATTTCGTTTATTTATCTCTTCAGACCTCACATTTTTTTAATTTCTATGTTTATATTAAGCATAGTATCACTAGATTTTACCTATATTTAGAAAAATAAGGTAAAAATTTTTGGCGAGCTTAACGAGTTGAGTCGAGCAACGAGATTTTTTAATGAGCACAAGACGAGAAAAACTTTATCGAGCTTAACAAGCAACGGGTTAAGTAGAGTAACGAAATTTTTTAACGAACGCGAATCAAGCATTACTCAACTCGTAATTGACTAGTTCGATAATCACCCTAGTGGTTTCGATATATATTCCATACTAATATGTATTAATTAGTGCAAACTTTTAACCTTGTAAATCATTTTTATTTTTAATTTAACTGATCCTCGTACACTAAAAGTCAAGCCGAATTTTCAATCAAATCAATAATAAAAATTAAAATATTTTTAAAATTTAGATGAATAATCAACGACATAAGATGACACGATAGGGCTAAAATCTTTTCAGAAAAGGGAACATAGGGGGACGAATGTCTCACAATTAAAATACGCCCTATTTTTTAAAACTTATCGAATGTTTTTATTAGAAAAGAAAATAATCATTTTTTCATAAATTTTGAGTTTGAATATTTTGTATGTAGAAAACATGTGAGTTTTATTAAATTTGAATCATAATTTTGAATTCAAATCTCTAAATCTACTGTCATTGCTCCATTTCACCATTTTTTTATTCTACGGAAATAGTGAAAGTTTTTATTTTTGTATTTATTTTTGCATTTTTATTTAAGTATTGATTTTATTGTCACTTCTCTAGTGAAAAAGAAGATATTCATTCTAAGAGATACGGGTTCAAGAGCCTATATATGCAATGTATGTGTTGTTAATGGGTTAAAAAATTGTGAATATATACTCTTATGCAATCACACCGGTATATTGAAAGGGTTGTATTTTGATACACTGTGTAAAAAAATTTACACAACCCTTCTATAAAAATTAAATCTTAAACCCTAGCACCCTAAAACCTAAACCTTAAACCATAAACCTTAAACTCTAAATTATAATCATAAACCTTAATTCTACACCCTACACACTAAAACCTTAAAACCTAAATTGAAAGGCTTGTGTAAAGTTTATCAAAGTATTTCCCATATTAAAAAGGCTTATGCGTCAGAAATGTGTCAACCTACATTTTTTCCAGTTTGTTATCTAACATTTTTTTCGAGCCTAATTGGGTCTTAACGCTTTATTGTGTTACTCAGATTATGTTTTTCCATTAACGGGTGTTAAAAAAATTTCGTCATTCAATCAGAACATGACATGTGGCATTTTTTAATTTTTAATTTATAAATTGCTTCAAAAATCTCATAGTTTTAATTTCTTTTAATCAAACCCTCAAATCACATCTCCCTCATCGTCCGACATCCCCACACGTCAGTGGTTCACAGCCCACGCGTTATGTACCTCATCGTTCAGAATCTCCCACCTTCTAACCTTCGGTCGAAACCCAATCGACCTCTTTTTTCATCATTGTTGAGTGTTAGTCGACGGTGCAATTGACGGTTCATTCATCGATTCCCGACAACGAGATGATGAGATTTTCAGACGTGGGGTCCAATGAAGACAATGGTGGCATGTAGTGATTGAATCGGTGGTCAGATAAATGATTTTAGGGATTTAGAGTTTGGTTTTTTAAATGAAATCAAAGATTTTGGATTTTTTAATAAAATTAAAGATTTTCTAATTTTAAAAAATAAAAATTAAAGAAATTAACAAAAATAGGTCACGTGTCATGGTCTGATTGGATAACGAAATTTTTTTAATGGTCGTGACAGAAAAACCTGATTTGAGTAACAAAATAAAATATTATGACCCAATTTAGCCTAAAAAAACGTTAACACTAAATTGAAAAAATATAAGTTGGGTACCTTTTTAACGGTTAAGCTTATTAAAAACATCTAGAATATTAAATACTTTAAAAGAAGAAGTACCAAACCAAACATCTTACCAAAGTAGATGTACCAAATACGACATTAAACCATGGAAAAATTAGGGGTTGCCGGAAATACCAGAGGCGCAGATGGTAATTGAGTGTGCAGGGGCCTTAGGAATTTCGGTCGGTTATCGAAATTTGTAGTGGTTAATTCACTATCTTGTTAGGTTTGGACATTAATTTTGAGCAGATTTGGTCATAAATTAAACATGTTTGCTGGCAGACAAATTTGACGTTTGACTTACATATGCAAGTTGGTCCTCCACATTAAATACTTCTTCCTCGAACCAATCAATTCTTACAATATAATAATAAAAGGCTTATGATGTAATTTTATCTATATAGCAATCTCAAATTTACAATTTCTTTTAATTTCATTAAATTAACTCTGTAGTTTTTCAAAATTATTTTCAATTTTTTTATGTCGATTTAACTTTTGAAATTTTGAATTGTATTAATCTTACAATTTAACTGCCGTTAACTAATAGAATCATTAAATTATACACATGTAGTCGTTATCTGTTTCCATATTAGCTAATCATTAGTTATTATCGTCAACTATCTTGTCCTATCAATGGTGATGGGCAATTTTGATGACGTGGTAGAACGAATAGAGAGTTTAAAATTTAATTACTTATTTCAAAATTATTTTTTAAAATTAATGTCAATTTGCCACATAATCGTAATTGATATGACTTCATCTTGTCGAGGGTATTATTTTATTAAATAAAATAACATATGACATGCTATCTCAAACGCTATTAATTATTTAACGGTAAAGTGTATGACATGGAAAAGAGCAAAGGATGACAATGTTATGTTAGTTAACGACAATTAAAGAGGTAAGATTAAAGTAATTCAAAGAATTCGAGGGTTAAATTAATGAAATTAAAAAGGTTGTGCAAAATTGTTGATTTGTGATTACTAAAGAGGTAAAATCACTCATTAAGTAAGATTAGTAATTCGAATCCTGACGTAGTAAATGGAGTAACTAAATTGGGAGAATGCTTTCATAATAGACCTCTATAATACTCGATTCTAATAAGTAGGTTAAAGTAAGGAATTTATGCAGGAGAAATATATAAACCGAAGGTTTCATGCTCAAAGTGTATGAATGGCTAAACTTCAAAGTCAAAACTGATTCCATTTTCATATTATTTTTTTCTCGTAATCAATATCTTACACATTAATCGATTATTCAGATTAAATACTGTAGCATACTTGAAGTGATTTTTATGAGTTTAACGAGTTATGGAATAGATTGGGCGTAGTTTTCATATATTTAATGAGTATTCACCTACAGAGTTCGAAATATACGAAAAATAATTAATAAAAAATAAAAAAGATGCATCTCGAGATAAAATTTTTAACGCAAAATCAAGCATAACTTGATAAACTTAACGACGAACATATTTAATTTGAAATCTATCATTATAAGCAAGAAGTTTACCATCATTCTGTAAAATCAAAGTCCCACAAAGAAAAAATCGTTCATATGATCCTGTAGCTTATTAAACACAGTGGATGAGCGGAGCCACGTGTATAATTAAAGTGTTTGTTGATATTTTATTTTTTTAATTATATTTTTTATGTAATTTATATATAAAAAATTAAAATATATATAACTGACACATATTTATAAATAATTAATTCTTTTAAATATAAAAAGATAACTCTTCTAAAATAAATTTTTTATTCTGTCCCTTAACGTCACCTTAGAAAATGGTCACCTTAAAAAAATGATCAATTGCAAACTTTCTTCAAATACACTAAAACAAAAAATTCAAAATAGACCATCACATCAATACTGTAAAAGTAAAAAAAAATCGTTTTGATTTTTTTTAGTTTGAAGGCCATATTAGGTAAAAAGAAAAGACATGTGAAAAAAACACATAAATCAAAAGAATGATTCTTTTTCGAAGTGAACAAAGACAAAAGCCATTCCAAATGACTTTTGCTGTTTAGAATTTACGTTTCATTTACAAATTGACCCTCAAATTTACGTTTGTTAAAACATGCAGACAGCTCATTATCTTGTCGTAAAATCATAATTAACCACTCGAACCTTTTATTTCTTCAACCTCTGCACCATCCCATAAACCCCATTGAATTTCTCCTTCTTTGTTTGTGTTCTTATTAACAAAGAAGAAGCTTAATTAGACTAATTCGACACTATGCTTCGAATATTAGCACACAAGTGTAACATTATGTTATACCTGGAAAGAAGAGGAACATTAATTTCATCGGAAAAAAAAAAGATTTTGGGATATATATACGGTGGTGCTGTATATCATATCAGACATGTATTTTGAGAATAAGATAATAGTCCCGTGACAAGTGGTATTAGAGCGACTCTTTAACTGTCCGATTTTACGTCGAGCTCCAGTGAGTGGGGTAGGTAAAATGGACAACCATGACAATGTCGTAGCCCGCTACAAAAATGTCTGACAATCCATAAAAGCTCAACCATCAAAATCTCATCCCAAATGGCAGCACCACCGCCGCTGCCGCCATTGATGGTATCAACAATAAAAATGCAAAAGACCCATCAATGGTGCAGCAAAATGTGGAACAGTCCGAAGAGATGCATGCAGGTTCAAGCATCTTCATGCTGACTCGCTCACTCGAGCATCATCATTCCGATATCTGCTGCTGAGATACCAGAAGTCTCGGGATCAAGTGATGTGGACATCGGTTTCAGGGTTGATAATTTGCCGGCACCTGGTTTGACCCCAAAGAAAGCTTATTGTCTGCAGAGGATCGAGAACTTGAATGGGGTAAGAAGTACCACAGCGGTGGAGATGGATGGATGATACATTGAGAAGAAAAAGGAAACAAGAGGAAATAGTTAGTTAGAGAATTTACTTTTATGTATATAATAACAATAATTTACTTTTAGGCCATGGAGTTTTCAAGGAGTTAGAAACTTTGAAGAGCTAATATAATTTTTTTTATAATTACTATGAAATATAAAAATAATATTATTAAGTTTTTAAATTATGAAATAACTTTTGAAGCCCGGCCCAAATTTGATCAAAGGCACAGGACGTAGTTCAAACCAAAATCGAATACGAAAGATATATAATTTGATATCTATTATTATTATTATTATTATTATTATTATTATTATTAATGTTACTTGATTGTTTTTTGTTCAATTGTACTCTTTAATATATATATTTTTTCAAATTAATCAATTTTCGACGGTAAATCAAACATCAGTTGCCTAAGAGTCGATAAAAATTGCTGATATTACATTCCAAGTATGCATAATTGTTGTCACTATCACATTAAAATTCAGGTACCGAATCGTATTTGAAGTGGACACAAAATTGCATAAAAGAAACATGATTAAACTACTCACAATCATTCAAGTATTATTTAGCATCACAAACTATTGATGCCGACTGCAAGCATTCCATTTAGGACGGCCTTTAACATAAAGTCGAAAGGAAATGTATAACATTGAAATCGAAATATCCAAAAACTTGGTTCGAATCCAGAACTAGCAATTATTATGGAAAATCATATTTGCTTCATCAGTTGGGAGAAACAACAGTCATGACATAGATGGGGCTAAAAGCCAAAAAGTACTTGGTAGAATTGGTACATAACTTTGAAGCTGTTTGCTTCCTAAGAAGAACGGGTGACTGCAGCATGTATAGCATCGGCAAGATGCGGGACGGTACTGGAGCTAAGACCCGCCATACTAATCCTCCTGCAAAATAAAGAGATTATTTAGCTTGTTGCAGATTGATATTAGCAGGCAACGGTCTTCGAGATATTGAACCATTATTTAGCTTGTTGCAAAATAAAGAGAAACAACTTCATCATAGCAGTAAACAAGCTCTCTTCATGTTGAATGAAAAAGTTTTAATGATATTCACATTCATCGCGTTGGCGTGTACGATCTTATTATGACTCATGCAAGAGTATTGGGAGGAGAATCTTCAATAGAACAAGGTTCAAAGAAAAAAGAAATGGATCTGTTTACCCATCGGATGTCATGTAAATGTGGTACTCTTTGGTCATGAAGGCAACTTGATCACTGTTCAATCCTGTGAAAGTAAACATTCCAATCTGCTTGATAATGTGACTCCAATCACCAGGGGTACCTGCAAGAAAGGAGATAGAAACATGTTTTAGTTCCTGATTTTATGGAATCCAGCAAAGACTCATACACAGTAAAGAATACTAGAAAGGAACACACAGAATTCTTGTCAATAAAATATAAAGGTCAGCAGAGCCCAAATCCCAAGAACAACAACAGGGTTAGTTGAAAGGTACAAGAAATGTTGACTGACTCGTAAATACAAACAAAAAAGGGTAGAGATATGTATAGACCACTGAAAGAAAGGATTAACCTTTAGCAGTTAAAGCATCAAATAGTTGTTTCCGCATGCTAATAATTCGGTCTGCCATTGCTTTCAATTCAACCTTCCACTCATTATACATATCACTGCAAAATAAAATAAAATTAAAACAAATTTAAAACAAAAACATGAAGTCAAGTGAATTCACTTCGTTTGAGTGATTACCTCACCTCAAAGTCCAACGAGAAAATCGTAGATGAAAAATCACACCCAAACAAATGAATAAATGTTTTCCTTCCCTGATTAATATCATTATGGCATGAGAAGTAAAGAAATTCTCTATAAAATCCTAAGATTCACTTTTCTTCAATCTTAAATACTAAGACAAGCCATTGCAATCATTGCATTTTCTGAAATTTTACCAATACTACTAGTTTCTCTGTCATCTGACAAGCTCTAAAATACAGGTAGTTTGGTTACCCAAAAATGTTACCTACCTATTTTTCAGGATGGTGGATGCAATTGAGGCACCATGAAGTGGTGGATTGGAATACATAGGCCTAATCACAAGCTTCAACTGGCTCTCAACCCGACTTGCAACATCAGCTGCCTTGCAGACCTATAAAATTATTACTATTATTGTTATTATTATTCCATGAAAGAATCCATGGTCATAATAAAAGAAATTTACACAAGATTTATAAGTCTAGCATCTTACAATGCTGAGAGCACCAACACGCTCCCCATAAAGTCCCATGTTTTTTGCGTAACTTTGAGCTATAAAGCATTCCCCACCATCTGCAACAAACATGCGGACAGGTTGTGCATCTGCATCTAAGCTACCACTTGCAAATCCCTGTATTTCAAAATTCAAGTGTTTGTAAAATAACCATTCTATAACCTCTGAAAACTATAAGATTAACATATAAGGAATACACTAAACAGCATTCTATCATTATCACGCCCCATATAGAGCTTTAACCATAAGTTTATAACATTAGACAATTACCTGGTAAGCACTGTCAAAGAAAGGCAATAGCCCTTTGGATCTTATCAACTGCCGGATCTGCTCCCATTGTTCAACAGTTGGATCAACACCAGTTGGGTTATGAGCACAGGCATGAAGAAGCACTATAGCTCCAGCTGGTGCAGCGCCAAGATCTTCTAGCAAGCCTGTTTCCCAAAATTTTGCCATTACTCTTATTAGTATATCAAAACAAAGATTTTGGCTCCAAATATCATAGAAAGCCTTGGTAAAGGAATTTGAAACCAAAAGTAGGCCATAAAATGGCAATCACATATTTTTGCAGGAAGCTATATGGAGAGTACTTAAGCCAAGATCCTGTATCGTATAAGCATGTTTTCATCCTCAATGCACCAAAAAAAGGCAATGACTATTGAAAAATGTAATAAATGAAGACATCAATTGTCTCTCCAAGAATTTGTTAATCTAATTAACTTATTAACAGCATCAACTCATTCACACATGGTCAATTGATAGAACCATTAACTCAGACCTTGGAAATTAAGCCCACGGGTTGTTGGATCATAGTAGCTATAAGTCTTCACAGACAACCCTGCCATCGTGAAAACTTTCAAATGGTTTCCCCATGATGGCTGTGGAATGTAAATAGTACGCTGGCAAACAAAAGATGGGCAAAATAAGCGTTATTTTTTTTCTCTTCAAGCAGTAACAACTTACTGAAATACAAATTAAAAAACATAAAAAGATTGTGCACTTTACTTCCTTGTAATGCTTTGCTAAAAACTCAGCTCCAACCCTCAAGGAACCAGTACCAGACAAGCACTGAGCAGTAGCCACTCTGTTCTCTTGAATAGCAGGACTACTCCAAAGCAAGCAAACAAAAAACATCGAATAAGTTTTCAAAAGAATATGATAGAAATGGGCAACTACACTAAAATATAAAATGTTTCAATTGACTGTTTTTTTAATAGCACTTCCATTTTTTCTTTAATTATTTTCCTGTTTCTTCCTTCCTTTACCTGTCGTCACCAAGAATGAGCTTAGCACTCAATTTATTGAACTCTGCAAAACCAAGGATAGGAAGATATTCCTTGACTCTCGACCTGAAAACACATAAAAATGATCATCAAATTCACAAAAGGATATAACAACGCTAGCAAGGCATGAAAATCAGGATGGTTTGAACAACTTACTGGTCATTAACAAGAAGCTGTTCCGCTTTCCGAACAACATTTAGAACCAGAGGTTTTCCTTCCTGTTAGGCACAAACAGATCAACTGAATCAACATAAAGAAGAAGAAGAAGAAGAAGAAGAAGAAGATAGATAGATCAATTTTATTAATTATTATCAAGATGCTTTTTAAAGAGGGAGAAGAAAATTTACAATACCTCAGTTCTGTAAGCACCAACGCCCAAATTCAACTTGACCGGGCTTTGATCCTTGTTATAAGCAACTGTAACCTATTTGTTCAAATAAAAAATGAATCAATCAATCAAACAAACGAAGCTTCGTCTATTTGTTTTCTAAATGGAAAAAAAAAAAACTACCTAGAGTGAAACTGTTTCATTCAAATATTCAAAAAGCATCTGTAACCTATTTTTTTAAATAAAAAATCAGAATAATAATAAAAAGGAATGAAGCATCAATCAATCAAACGAAGCTTCGTCTATTTGTTTTCTAAATGAAAAAAAAAACGAATCTGAAACGAAACTGCAAATCTTCAAAATCACAGCAACATGCAAATAAGAAAAAAAAAAGGAATTCCTAAGTTACATTTAACCATACAGTTCATGATTACTCGCGATCGGACAAGAAATGATCCGATCAACGAAGAGGATTGAATCAAACTTAAATAAAGTACATGGATGATGTAATTCACGACAAATCAAACAAAGAGATGACGAGTTACCCCGAGAATGGGATCTTCGGGAGCTTGAACAATGGCGGCAAACACTGAATCCATTGCTTTCGAAGAGAAACGTCGAAGATTTCTTCTCTCTTTGCTGAGGTTTTAAAGGACGATAGAGAATGAGCAGAGAATCAGAGAAGGGGGATTAAAAGCGAGGTTTCAGATTCCTTTTTATAAGCTGCGAGATTGTTTGGTTGGTTTGTTGAAGCAGCGGGCGGTCTTAAACACCGTGAACCGTGGGCGTTTTTGCTTTTTCCAAGTGCTTTTCACTGTCGACCACGGTTTTTTGGATTATTCTTCGGCGACCTTTATTTATTTATTTATGGGTAAAATACAAATATCATCACTCAATTATCTTCTCATTTTAATTTTGGTCACTTAATTTTTAAATTTTTTAATTTATGAACTAAACCTCCGAATTACTCTTGTTTGTTGTAGTCACTCTAATTTTTTATTATTATTTTGGTATGAGATTACATGTATTATTATTATTAAAAATAAAATTATATTTTATCATACACAAATCCTAAATTGCAGCTTCAACTTTCTTCAACATCACTTCACCTTCATCTCTGTTACTGTTAGAAACAAAAGTGTTGTTGCCGTCAGACCTTCTCCTTCTTCTCACCAAGTCAACATCCAAATCGATCCAAAAGCTGAACATCATTTTCCCCACACTAGCCCTTCAACGTCGTGGCCATTTATCAACGAAGAGAAAAAATTCTCTAAAATTTGAACGATAAAAAATTTTATCGGCACGAGAGAAATAATATACTGAGAAACGGACTTTATCCGACAACGAAAGAGAGATCAATGAAAAAGAAATTAAAAAGGTTTTTGATCAATTCGTAAATTTTAGAGTAATTTTTTGCAAAATGAAAGTTAAATTCAGACTTAATGGGCTGAGCCAAGACAACTGGTAAAATTTAAAACCGAACGACTATCATCTGCATCCCTTGACTATGGCTTCTGACGACGGTGACGGCGGCCGACGTGGTGGAGATGATTGGTGACGAAATGTTTGGGTTTAATTTTAGATTTTTTATTTTAAATGATTTTATATTTAATAATAAAAATTGTGTTATAAAAAAATAATAATAAAATAATTTAGAGCGACTAAAACATGAACCATTTAAAAGTTTAGTTAGTAAATTAAAAATTTTAAAAGTGAAATGGTTAAATGAGAAAAGCGGTGGACTGTATAATTTATAGTTTAGTTTTTTATAAATGTTTTAGTCGGTCCAAGAAATGCTGACGCGGCGAAAGGCGTGCAGTCTGACGTGGATACGTGGGGTCCCGTTCATAACAAGTAGTAGTCATGCACCACTAGTAAGTAGCAACTGAAAAGTGAATTTAGACCTTTTTTTAGTATAGTTAATAAAATAATAAATAGTTAGGAAGTATAAGTCGCTTTAAATTTAATATTAATTTTTTTAGAGTTTACAAAAAATGATTTAGTGAGTTGACGAAAAAAAATTAAATGCTTAATATCATAGATTGGTCCCAATAGATTTATGATTATTTGTTATGTAAATTTTTATAATTATATTTTTTAAAATTATTTTATTTAAATTCTAACTATAACACAATATAATATAATTAAAATATAAAAATAAAAAAGGGTTAAAACAATCGAACGGAGTATTAAAACCCAAACCATGCACAACTGAATCTAAAACTCATAACCATGGTTTTTGCAGTAATAGCGTCTAAACTCTAAAGTAATGAGCTTGTGAAGTTTAGGATTGTTTTTAAAAGACATTTTTAAAAAGTGCGATAGAAAAATATTTAAATTCTAAAACAAATGTCAATGTTCGATCTTAATTCTGTTGTACGCTTGGTTTAGCATAGCATGAGCGAGTTATGAATGTAGCGGGCTCTAGATGAGTCACGAATAACCATTGGGAACACAAAGAGCTTCGAGCCTCGAAGCTTCGAAATGGCCTGTCGAGGCTCGGGTTGCGGAGTTGAACTGTTGGAACAAATGTTACCTGTTTGGCTGCTGATTGTTATCATGATGCAGCGACATAATGCATTGTTTGCCTGCCACCATATACTTATCCACCTGAGTTATCAAGATTGCAGACAAATGATAGCGGAAACCGAAGGCATTTTAACGGATATAACCAGCAAAACCTAATGTTTTCATAATGAATGAACTGATTTCTTTCATAAAAATCGATTTTCAGTGTACACAAAGACAGCCATATTCAGAAATGGAATCATATAATACCCAAATTTCCAAATTCATATATCGACCGGAACTTGTGATAAACTGCGGCAATGAGGGGCGAAAAAAAGTGGTACCAGAGAAGCTGTTTCTAAATTCTGTCTAATGCTTTCTTTCATGGACTATTGCAGTTAATTGCCATCCATTTGCAGGGAAATGCCGGTATACCTCATAGCGCAGCGAAAAAATTATTCGATAAATTTCGTCAGTGATTCATGTATAGAAAACGTTGTCTTAATTAAATCTGATAATAATAAGGACATAGGAAAATTCGATTCTTCCAGCACCATATCGAGTTCAAGTCGTCACAGCAACGTTCCGACTTCTACGCAATCCATTTGAATGAAACAAATAATATTTTATTTATCTAACTGTTAGAGAGATTTTTAGCAATGATATGATTGTCACATAATAATCCAAGAAACATGTTTATAGCGGGTCAGTCCAGTATATCGTTTTTTAACACATACTTATGTATTGATTTTGATATCTCCATGTCTATGACAACACTCTGTCATCAATCAACTACATATTAGTCTTAATATATTATTATTGTCTATGCCCACAATAATACTCGACTAAGAACATTCAAGAATAATCATATTATTTTAAGAACTTTATTAAAATTCGATTTATTTATTTATACGCAAAATAATAACTGAAAAAAATAATAATAAATTTATATTAATAAACAAAATAAAATAAATGTCTTTTACTTTAACACTATTATCAAATCAGTCTGACGGTGGTGCAAACAGTAAGGCACCTGAAAACTGAATCAAACTTCCCTTACTCAAACGGGCGAAACTCAATTCACGAAAAACGAGTCAATCAAATTCTCAAGCACGGAAGTCGGGAAAAATGCAGCATTTAATTCTATGCCTTCGGTGCAATGAATAAGCTATCTTTTTAAGGTAGCACACTGACCAAAGCCAAGAATACTACAGGGGAAATGTAAGTCTGAAAGACTATAACAGCATGTAAATGTGAACATAATCTTCACCAATCAGTAATATCGATTTCATTGAAACAAAAAGGAATCGCGATTAAGTGAGAAGCAATGACCAAAGTGGTGAGTAAACTAAATGTTAGCATCAGAGAGAGATGGTATGCGAACTGTCATGGCCGCCAATGGGCTGCTTAGCTTTACTACAGTCCTGATATATGCCGGCAGCCATTTCACTT
>JAGYYJ010000899.1:0-10449 GCA_019671005.1 Hibiscus mutabilis
AAACATCATGCCTTAAAAACCATGCACTTAAACACTTTCAAAAACCAGAATATTAAACCATATGCAACATGTATCATTAACCAACAGCAAATCCATTGTTAAACCTCCATTTTAAGCCTTCCCATGCATAACAAACGGCGTACAAAGTTTAGGGAAGTAAACATGTATAAATCATTTATAACAAAACCATTACATGACACATCCACAATTATATTACATGGCAAGGATTATAATCAAGTTCCTTTACCAAAATAGTTCATCGATACACGCATTTAACAAGTGTCCCACAACACTCAAGCCATCTCAACCGAATATCCATACAATCACAATCGCTGCACATTACAACCGTACACTTACAACCCATGGGGCCACCAACCCCAACCTCAACCTTATTTAGATGCTTAACCATTAAGGGAGTTTATTTATACCATATAACCTCGACTGCTAGGGTACTTTGATGTAGTATTTTGCACACCAAATAAAAACCGACATCCAAGGCAACTCTTATAGTGCACTATCAATCCTATGGTCAACCAACTATATCCGATAACAATTTTCAAAACCACATTACTTTGCCAATATAATTCACTCATTTACCCTAATAGGCTTATTACAAGCATTGAACCAAACTATTTTCCAAGCAACAAAACATGTTTAAAATTCAAGTATAAACCATATACTTATATGGATCACTTAATACATGCATCCATCATCATTTGGATGATCAAAAAATATCCCATATACTTTAAAATATGCTTAAACAGTAGGTAATTCAAATCAAAACAAGTGCATAAAACTATTTCATAATAGCACGACCGAGAGAAAACCACTTTATACTTACTTCCGAGTTTAAACTTGGAATTTCAAGCTCAGTTTAAACTCCCATAAACAACCTTTAATCATTTCAAACCTGAAATCCATGTTCTCACGCACCGATACGCTGAACTCAATTCGGCGATGCGAATTCAAGCATCCATAGCTTTCAAAACTTCGCCGATAGCTTTTGAATGAACCTCCCTATTTTAAACATAACAACAGAGGATTAATGCATCTCAATGCATTCAAACCATTGCAACAACATTCACAAAACATCAACAATCCTTTCACAATTACCCAACCACAACAACCGAAATCATCATCTAACTCTTTCCAAGCACAACCCACCACAATCTATCAATCTAACACTATAAACATCACTGGTCAAAATCAGGGACATCAGCAATCCAGTAGCTCACAACGCCAAAAACATACCTAACAACCTAAATACCAAATATTTGGAGCCTTCGGGATTTCATTGTTAAAACAACTTATTCAAATTATAAAACACTCAATACATGTTTAAAATCATTCAACACTGAAAATATTCAACACGGTCTACCTCACTCTCAAAAACAGTTCTTACTAAATAATCATCATAAAACATAAAATCAGATTAAATCATAAATCAGCGATCAAATACTGAGAATAATAATGTTAATCATTAGAGAGAGAAAACGAACTTGCCTCTCTGGCTGTGCCCCTCTCCTCTCCGACTGACGTTGAAAAACACAAGATTCTGAAATCAAAGATAAAGAATCATTTATAGTCAGAGTTCAAGAAATAGATCTTCACTTCCGAAATTTGATGTAAAACAAGAGTGTTTGGCGTAAAAGTGGAGTAGAAGTTTACGCCCTTATAAAATCAATAACTACTTCTTTTAATATTAAAACCTTTCATTGGCTCAATAAAACATTAAAATTCTACTGGGAAATAACCAGCCAAAGTTTGGTAAAATAGGTTCATGATTCTAAGAATTTGATCTTTTGCCAAACTAGTCAAGATTTTTAAAATAACAAAACTTTCTACATTTTGTTCACCAACAAAATGTCACTCTTCCACCTTCATTTTCCAAAATTGATTTCACCAATATTATTTATATATTTAAATGTGATTTTTGGCCATTTTCCATATTTTTATCTTGCTCAAAAATATTTATCCCCGAATCACAACTCGAATATCTAACCTGTCCACCAGACCATCTAACTAGCCCTTAAACTGCTAGGCCCAAAATCAGGAGCGTTACAACTCTCCCCCACTTAAGAAATTTCGTCTCAAATTTACATGGATGAAACAAATGCAAAAACTTTCAACATATTTCGTCTTGCGTTCCACGTGGCCTCCTCAACACCGTCACGTGCCTTCACAACACTCCAACATATCTCAACCATCTTGCCACGCAAGGCTCCATCTGCGGGTGTCAAGGAATTTATTGATTCTCATCATAAGATAAATTTGACTCACCAATATCCTTCATCGGCACATGCGAATCTGACGATACCAACATCACATGAAACACATTATGAATCTTCCAACTCGTGACCTCAGGAGGTATAAGAAACTGTCCCACATAATGAACAATCTCGTATTCACACGCAGCTAAGTTTTCCGCTTAAAACGCACCACCTTCATCCAAGTGACACATTCAAAAACACTTTGATCACCAACAACATGTTCTATAACCCGCGCTAAATATGTAGGATTTCCTTCCGACGATCCAAGCAAAGACTCAAGCACTACATACCAACTTACTTTTCAATAGTCTTTCACATATCAAGCATCAAAACATATTTTTCCCTAACTCAACCCAACATAACGATGCATGTAACTTCCTACCATACAAAGCCTCATACTGCGCCATCAGATAGTAAAGCCTCGATAACTTACATTATAAGAAAATCACCAAAAGGGAAACTAATTTTACCGATGTTCTGAAACTCGATGATACAACATCTCAACATATCCCAAGACCTCAATCACGACTGACTGTCCATCAGTCTGAAGATGATATGCACTTAAATTCAACCGAGTTCCCAAAGCATGGCGCAAAACACCCAAAACCTCTTTTTAAAGCAAATCTTTATCCAAAACTATAGATTTGGCATCCAGTAAATGCATAATCTCGTGAGATGTAGACGGCCAACCTATCCAAGGTATACGTTGTATGCACTTGCACAATAAAATGTGCACATCAGAATCGATCAACAACAATCAATGGAATCCTTTTGGCCTGGTGGTCAAAGGCAACCCAAACACAAAATCCATGGTTTCCAATTCTAAGTTTTGGTATTCCTCAACTGCTGTAACAACTCGTATGAAATCGGTGTTAGCCTTTCACGATATACCAAGCATCGAGCAACAAAATCAGCCACATCTTCTTCAAACCAACCTAATAGTACCTTCAGTCCAAACCCGAAGGTCTTAAGACACCGGATGCATAGCAAAAGGACTAACATGAGCCTCGATCAAAATGGTACCTCGGCAACCTTCATCATCGTGCACCTTCTCCGACCTTTATAACACAACACCACATCATCATTAAAATAAAAAACTGTAGGACTTCCATCCATGATATCCTTCACACGCGGTACTAAACCTCATCACGTGGTTGTTTCTCTTTAATTAATCGTGAAATGATGTTTTTACTTGCAACTCACCTAACCACCATCGCCATGCATCACGCTTTAACCTAGTAAAATGATAGCCCTCAACTCTACAACAAATTACCTGTGAGCATCACCACAACGTTAGCTTTACCCGAAAGTGATACTAATCTAGCATAAGACACCTTAAGAACTCCAACCATCTTTTTACCTATGATTAAGCCCTTCTCAAGGACATCGCATTTTAACTCTTATGATCCGTAGTAACCACACACTTCTCACCGTAAAGGTAATGCCTCAAATTTTCAAAGCAAAACAATTTGGCGGCTAGTTCAAGATCATGAGTATGATAATTACGCTATGCACCTTCTAACTGGCCGATGCATAGGCAATCACCTTACCCTCCCGCATCAAAGATATAACCAAGCACAACATAGGACGCATCACTATAGACAATCTAACCTTTCCCCTAATTTAGGCCGAACCAAGACCGGGCTCGTGGTCAAAGCTTTCTTCAACCTTCAAAAGCCCGCTACCCATTCTCCAACCACTCAAAGCGAACATTCTTTGTAACAACTTGGTTAAAGGAGTAGGTATAATCGAGAACCCTCAACAAGACTACGGTAATAATTGGTCAACCCAAGGAAACTTTGAACCTCGCATACAAATTTAGGCACCTCTAACTCATCACATCAACAATTTTAAAAGGACTGGACTCTAATCCCCTCACCTAATACCATATACCCTAGGAAAACAACCTCCCTAAGCCATAACTCACACTTGCTTAACTTGGCATAAAGCCGATTAGCCTACAATGCTCGAAGCACAATCCCTAAATGTCTATCATGATCCTCCTCGTACGAGGAGTACACTAGATATCATCGATAAACACAACCACAAACTGGTCCAAAACTCATTGAACACCTAATTCATCGCGTCCATGAAAGCAGCCGGTGCATTGGTCAAACCAAATGACTTCACCAAAAGTCATAATGCCCGTACTCATGCGAAAACCCATTGCGTGGCACATCCACATCCTTCACCTTTCAACGGATTGTATCTAAACCTCAAATCTAATTTAGAGAACATAAAGCACTCCTAAAATCGATCAAACATATCATCTATCTCGCGGCAAAGCATACTTATTCTTTATCGTCAACTTGTTCGGGCCATCGTTAATCTACACATACTAACGACTCATTTTTTTCACAAACAACACCACACCCCAAGGTGAAATACTCGGTCTAATAAACCTCGATCAAGCAACTCTTGAATTGAGTTTTCAAATCCTTTGGGGCCATGATATAATGGAGCACTAACATGGGTGTCGTGATCCGCATAAACCTAAAATACCGAACTCCACCTCGATCTAGTGCAACCCCAACAAATCTTCCAAAAACACCCAAAAATTACATACCCCGCGAATATCCCGCACCCTCAACTTCTTCAACTGTAGGGACTTAACATAAACCAAGAATGCCTCGACATCTAGAATCCAACAATACCTCTGCCTCCAAAGTCGAAATAGCATTAGACAAGAACTTAGCGTTCTCACCAATAACCACCGCTCAAAATCATCAAACAACTTCGTGTGGATATCTGCTTTGGCTCAAAATCTACCACACTTCATGCCTTGGCCAACCAATCCATCCAAAATAATATTAAAATCATGTAATGGTAATTCCATCAAATCCAAGACAAACATATGTCCCTTAAAACCATCAGCGGACATCTACAATACAACTTCCTAACCATGATTGTCTCCCAAGAGAATCGGTCACTCTAACACCCAAGTACGGTTAATTTTAATGTATATATCAAGCAACTATGATGCTCACCAAAATATATGAACGAGCAGAACCGTAATCAACCAAAGAATACAAATCTATTAAAAGATTATAAAGTTGAAAGCATTCTGCAATTACATCTGTCATTACGGGCCACTTGGCATACACTTAGCTCATTCACCTCTAATGTTGATAATTCGTGATAAGCTACACCCCTCCTGGCTCCACCATAAAACCCCATCTCCCAATTTAGCACTAGGTTAGATTCTTCGAGATCGTGATAAGAATACTCCAAATTGCAAAGGCAATTGACAATCACATCAAAATTGAGAAATCGCCCATGAAGATTTCAAGGAAATCTTCCAACATGTTAGAGAAGATTGCCACCATGCATTATTGAAAGGTTGTCGGGGCATTGTATAATCCGAACTGCAGATCTTTCAATACATATGTACTATATGAGAATGTAAAAGGGTCTTTTTCGATCATCTAGTTACAGTAAAGAAAAGTTGATCTCTTCCTAGTAAACTTTATTTAACTTTTACTAGCATTCTATACAAAACCCTCCTCCAACCACCACTCCTAGTTGGAATAAGTTCGTTGTTTTCATTTACCATAGTTATACCTCCCTTTTTGGTACACATTATAATCGAGCAAAATTTGTATAATCAGAGGATAGGATATACGATACCACCTCCTACATCATTTGATGATTTCTTTTCATCACATTGTTCCTTCATGGCGGGGTTAAGTCTCCTTTGTGCTTCAATTGACAAATCTTTATGATCATCCTTCAATAGGATTAAACATACATACCACCGGGCTAAATTCTATTCAAGTCTCCAATTATCCAACCCATTACTTTTCAAAAAGCCTGCAAAAGAATGTCAATCAACCTCGACTCCAACCTGCTGTTGCAACTTAGAAGAAATTATCACAAAAAAAGACACAACACAACCCAAATAAGCATATTTAATTGCCCGCGATGGTTGTAATTAGCCAACTATCCTCAAAAGCTCAATAGAAGGTTTATCGAAGTTTAACTTCACTTAGGGTCTGGAAGAATCCAAACGGGTTCAAAATACTTACCAACGGTCGATACACACTATCATGAACACCGCTTCATCTGCTCTTCATCGGCCACCATGGTTTAATCACCCGCAATGCAATTGTCACCAATTCTCTTCCACTGCTAAAATTTAATTCGGTGGCTTAAATGACTTGGCATGGATTAGGTCACAAGATGTGCATGGCTCAAAGTGAGGCTTGACATCCTCCTCATTTGCCCCAACGGTGAACCCAGTCAACCACAATCCAAAATAATAAAATCATGAGAAAATAAATTTATCAACTCTTACTTAATATCTTTGATTTTCCCAAAAACAAACATGTGATCACGTCCTAAGTCAAGGATCCAAGACTCTATTTCTAAAAACCAAAAATATTTTAGACTATAATAGATGGCAAACGAGGTTTATGTTTGCTCCAAATCACATAAAGCCTTCAATGTAGTGATTTACAATCAGCACATGGTATAGTGAAACAACAGATTGCATCCTTAACATTAGGTGGCATACCTAACTGTGCAATTATCGCAGGGGATCTTTTCATATACGTGCCATCGCTTCAAACTCACTTAGCCTTGTTCGCTAGAGACAATGTCGCTAAGGAACTTAGCATAGTCTTCGACATTTGCTCTATCGCTCAACCAACGGCAAATTGATGTGAACTTGCTTCAAGATATCAAGGAATTTTGAACTGATATTCTTCTCCTTCTCGGCCGCTTTAGCCTTTGGGTGAATTCAGAATCTAGATCTCTCTTCTTTTTTTTCATTTAGGATTTTATCGAAATTTCGGCATCAAGAATTGCAGGCATTAGATTTCGCCCGGCAATTGCCATCTATCAATTTTACCAACCTTAAATTAATGATGATTACTGCGCTAAATGGATGAGCAAAGACTTTCTTAAGTTGTCATCCACTCCGATTCAATCGCATTACAACATTTAGGACTAAAACTCCTTTTGTGACCTCAAGACGCTAGGTAAGCCGCCTAAGGGTCTTGTATTCAAGTTCTGAGTTTAATTGCCCGACTTTGTGTTTCTAAGGATTTCATGTCGCCGCTTGATTTTCCCAATCTCATCTCAAATTCTATTAATGAAAGTCACAAATTTTTATGAAACTACTATTCTTAACTACATAAGATTCAGCTTTTTAACATAAAAGCATTGAGAGAATTTTCCAAATAACTAGATGGTGTTGATTGTTGTTGCGGCATCTGTCGTGGTGTTTTTGTGGTCAAACTCATGGTAATGACTCACCGTCTGGCCAGACGGCGCGGCTCGCTGCTCCATAAAAAATTAGTGGTACTTCTCAAAGCTGGGGATTGTATGTGTTGACATCATATTGTTGTTCTGCCAGTTTCCAATGTAATATGCCCTAACACAACCAACATATTCAAGCAAACACCATCAATACATTTTAAACCATTTCCCAATAGCAAATTGAAATCTCATTTGAATCATCTTTTAAACATCACTTAAAACAACATTTGGAACATCATGCCTTGAAAACCATGCACTTAACACTTTCAAAAACTAGCATATAAAACCACATGCAACACGTATCATTAACCAACAGCAAATTCCATTGCTAAACCTCAATTTAAGCCTTCCCATGCATAACAATCCATATGCAAAGCTTAAAGAGTAAACATGTATAAATCACATTATACAACATAAACCATTACATGAAACATCCACAATTTCATTCATATGGCTGGCCAACTATATCCGGAGTAACAATTTTAAAACCACATCAATTGCCAATATAATTAACCATTTACCATTACCTTACTTTTTTAACAAGCATTAACCAAACCAATTTTCCAAAGCAAATAACCATGCTTTAAAACCACAAGTATAAACTATATACTTACAAGGATCACTTACTATGTGTAATCCTTCAAAGATTTCATGTTTAAAATAGTATCTCATATACTTTAAAACATGCTTAAACAAAGAGGGTCAATGTAATCAAAACAAGATCAACCTCCCTATTTTAATCACATTACAATAGATGATTAATGCATCTCAATGCATTCAAAACACTGCAACAAATAAATCCACACTAATTTGGCCAATCCTCTCAAGTTTACCCAACCACAACAATCGAAATCATCATCTAACTTTTCCAAACACAACCCAGCTGCAATCTAACAATTCCATAATCATCAATTAACACTCAAAAACAGGATTAATTCATCCAAATACTTCCAACAACTACACAAAAACCACCACGACTCCACAAAACACAAATCTAACAACCTAAACAACTAGGGATTCAAGAGTTTCAGGATTCCATTGTTAAAACAACTTATCAACATTATAAAACATCCAATACATGTTTAAAATCAATCCTCAACATTGGAAATCAGATTCAATATGAATCTATCTCAATTTCATCAATTAAACCCAAATAAATCAAATAATCATCCCTTCTAAATCCAATTTTCCAAAAATTGATTTCACAAATATTTTTCATATATTTAAATATGATTTTTAACCATTTTCCATACACACCTCTTACTCAAAATATTAATTCTCGAATCGAATCAAATCTCTAACTCAGCCCACCGCATCTAACTAGCCCTTAAACCACTAGGCCCAAAGTTGGGTATTACATATGTGGTTTTGAAAAAATTGTTATCGGATATAGTTGGCAGCCATAGGATTGATAGTGCACTATAAGAAGTCGCCTTGGATGTTGAGGGGTTTTATACTGGTACCAAAACTCCATCCAAGTACCGTAACGGTCGAAGGGTTATATGGTACCATAAACCCCGTTAAGTGGATTAGTCATCTAATAAAGGGTTGGGGTTGGTATCCCCATAGGTTGTAAGTGTACCTGGATTGTAATGTACCGCGATTGTGATTGTATCGCTATTCCGGTTGAGATGGTTTAGTGTTGTAAGACACTTGTTGAATCCGTGTATCCGATGAACTATTTTTGTCAATGGAACTTGGTTAATGGTCACTTGTGTCAATTTAATTGTGGATGTGTGATGTAATGGTTTATGTTTATGATTTGATTTATACATGTTTACTCTTTTAAGCTTTTGCATATGGTTTGTTATGCGTGGGAAGGCTTGTTGTGGTCGAGCAATGGATTTCTTTTGTTGGTTAATGACATGTTGCATATGGTTTAATATGCTGGTTTTTTAAAGTGTTAAGTGCATGATTTTCAAGGCATGATGTTTTAAACGATGATTTAAGTGATGTTTAAAAGATGATTGAAACGAGATTTCAATGTGTTTTTGAGAATGGTTTTAAATGCATTGATGGTGTGTTGTTTTTGAGCACTCCTCACTAAGCCTAGTGTTCTTACGCTCTCTTTGTCCATCAATACAGAGAATTAAAGATTTGAAGGTAGAGAGGAAGTAAGGAATCGCCAAAGACTTGATACTAAGACTGTAACCCCCTCGACCTAGCCTAGATGCCCGACTGAACTGAGAGAACTACATTTGGGTTGCCGGAGCAAACCGAAGAAAGATTACAAAAATTGGTCCATTTTTTCTTTTTATCGTTTCTATATACATATTATTAATCCTATGTGTACATACTTGCAGTGGGTAAACTTACAAAAGGAATCGGACCACGGGAAGACAATTAATTGCATAACATACATTTTAGGACTAAAATGAAAATCTGATAAAATAAAGGACCAAAACTAAAATTAAAGTTGCCAACCCTTAACTATTCCAATTACATTCTTACATGTCAAATTTGAGGTCAAAACGATCATCCAATCTCATACAATTGCATTTTCAAATGTTTAGGGACCAAAATGAAAGAAACAAAACTTCCAAATATTCCAATCACTGAAATAATTGTAGCCCAGATCGTGACGCGTGTATGTTTTTCGGACGCCTTAATAATTTCCAAACTCATATTTCAAAAGCTAAAACTCGTATCAAAACACTTGCTCGCAGATCAAATACTTGCTCGAAGTACCAAATGCTATGCTCGAAAAGGCTTGCCCATATCGAAACACCTCTCGCGTGATCGAAACGATGTGCCTAAAATGGACTAGCCGTACTAGTATGGGGACACCTGTTTCGATATGCGGATTCTGTAATGTCCCAAAATGTTGTCTAAACACACTTTGATGATAACCAAAACGCTCTAACATGCTTCAAACCCTTATACAAAAATTACTAGGATACACTCCTAACTAGAACAACAC
>JAGYYJ010001527.1:0-12189 GCA_019671005.1 Hibiscus mutabilis
TTAAACATCTATTTTAGCAAAAAAAAATACTTTAGCATTTATTTTAAAAAGAAAAATATTTATTTTGTAATTAAGCGTATAATTTATACTGCCAATAAAAACTCATTATCCAATCGCATGCACGTTTAATGGAAACATTGACGATAATTTTTTTTTATAATACTTCAAAATATTCACAAAAACCGGTCTGATAGAACAATTTTCGTCTCGACTTTATGGACAAGCAAAAATTGTTTTTCGATTTATAATCTATTTAAAAGCAAAAATAACACAATACTGAATGAGAGAATACGGTGGTTAATGAAAAGAAAAATGAAGGACGACGTCGTATAAGGCGCTGGTTTTGGATTTGCTGGTTCTTGTTTCGGATTTGACCTTTGACTACGATAGACGAAGTCCACGAAATGATTAGAAAAATTGAAAAAAAATGCAGAGGTTGGGAAGTGAATCAAGGAAGAATAACTAAAAAAATTAAATAAAGAGGAAAAAAAAACATAGTCAACAAAGCACAACTAGCAAACTAAGAGGGAAACTTTCGCAAATTATTTTCTCGGTAAGTTGTTGTATTGTAGCAGTCCTTTTTGCCAATTCTCAATTATTTATAACTAGATTTTACTGCATGTGTTTTTCTTACTCTTTAATTAATGAAAAATAGAGTGCTTTGATTGTTTCAATCCTGGAATTTACTTAATTTATTCATTTCCTTTTCCTTTTTTGCTTTCCTTTGTGGAAGAACAGAGAAGGTCGTGGTGATCTTTTCTTGTTTTGGGTGAGTTTGTACTTACTGGGTTTTGCTCTTTAAGCCTGAAAGCTTGAATTTTTGCAATGTTTGGGCTGAATTTCAGACATGGGGCTTGAAGCTGAACAAAGGGTCTCTGTTTTAGCGTCTTCGGTTTGGTTTTTCTTATGGTAGGGGATTTGGTTTTTAGTTTCCTTATTTCAGGTTTTCTCGACAGAATATGAGGGTCTCTGTTTTAACTGAACAAAGGGTTTGGTATTTCATGGATTTTGATTAGGCATTATATTTCGATTGGTACCAAGTAATCTGTGTGAATTATCGGCATTGTAGCATTAAGGGGCGGTGAATCATGCTCAAACAGATCTTAAGGAAGCTTCCCTGAAAGTCGTCCAAGAATTCTAAGAGTCGTGATCATGGCGGAAACAATGCTACTTATTCCAGTGTAAATGGCGACTCGAGGAGCGGTGGTTTAGTATCTGAGAAGAGAGGAAATTTGAGTGTTTCATATTCTCCGACACCTAATTCTTCAGCTGGTGTTGGATGGAAATGTTCCGATACGAAGTCCTGTGAGAACAATGTGTTCTCTGGTTATGAAGCATTGCCCGCTTTCGATTATGTTTTGGCTTCAGAGAAGCAGAACTTGTTCATAAAAAGATTCGCTTGTGTTGTGCCATATTCGATTTCAACGACGCCACCAAGAACCTCAAAGAGAAGGAGATCAAGCGACAGACATTGTTCGAGCTTGTTGAGTACGTGACCTTGGCGAATGGGAAATTTTCCGAGGCTGTTCTGCAAGAAATCGATAAAATGGTGTCGGAAAACTTATTTAGGAGCCTGAATCCTCAACCGCGTGAGAATAAGCCTTGATTTGGAAGAGGAGGAACCTTCAATGGATCCTGCTTGGCCACACTTGCAAATTGTATACGAGTTCCTTTTGAGGTTTGTGGTCTCACCCGAGACTGATACAAAATTGGCCAAAAGATATATTGATCAGTCCTTTATTATCCGGTTGCTCGACTTATTCGATTCTGAAGATCCTAGAGAAAGGGAATATTTGAAAACAATTCTTCATCGCATCTATGGCAAATTCATGGTGCATTGACCGTTCATTAGGAATGCTATAAACATCTTTTTCCGTTTTGTTTTCGAGACTGAGAAACATAATGGGATTGGTGAACTTCTAGAAATATTGGGCAGTATTATTAATGGGTTTACGCTGCCGCTGAAAGAAGAACATAAAGTGTTCCTTGTCCGGGCACTAATTCCCTTGCATAAGCCAAAATGCTTAGCAATGTATCATCAACAATTATCTTATTGCATTACTCAATTTGTGGAGAAAGACTGCAAGCTTGCTGATTCCGTCATTCAGGGGTTGTTAAAGTACTGGCCCGTCACCAACAGTGCAAAGGAAGTCATGTTCCTAAACGAATTGGAGGAAGTTTTAGAAGCAACTCAGCCGCCGGAATTCCAACGCTGCATGGTACCGTTATTTTGCCAAATTGCTCGTTGTTTGAACTCTCTGCACTTTCAGGTGAGACTTCTGAAAGTATTTTTATTATGCTTTGCATTTCTGTTTAGATGCGGAAGACACATTTTTTAAATAATTCAGTTTGACATGGATTGTATTCTAGATTTACTTATTTCATATCTCGAACTTGGAGTTCTTATTGTTTTACTTACAATTGAATGCATCATATATGCCACATTGTGGATTCATTCTGTATGTATAGTTTGTGGCATTGATTAGGCCATTTTTCTGATTGTTTTACCCTTACTGCCACTGTCTTCAATGTCAAGCTTTTCTGCCCTCCCGTGTTGCTAAAATTTCTAGGATCTTTCTTGAACACATCAATTTGTACTGTGGCAGGCCATGGCTTTGATTCGAATTTCTAGTAATTTGAGGTTTGATAATGTCAAGGCCCTATAAAATGTTGTTTTCCATTGTAGTTTCATGAGGTTCCATTGATGAAATTAACAGACTATAAAATTGTTTTGAAAGCGAAATTATTCATTTCATTAATTGAATCATTTTCATATCTGTTGTTCCTGTTTTTGAGTGATTTGGTGTTTGATGGTCATATTGGCAAGTTGGAATAACTCAGGACTGTCTTACTTGGACTTGGTGCTAGTATCAAATACGGTTATGTATGTGGCACGGGTATGATTATAAAGGGAGGGTGCAGCAATATCTTATTACAAGTGTTTACTAGGTAGGACGAAACACATAGAGAATGATAGCTGTTAAGTCTGAACTCTGAATGGCATGATTCCTGTAAATGATATCCGATATTAAAAACTTGTTCAGCTGTAAACATTTTTGTGAAATAAGTGTGATTTCCGGTGAATGATATCCGATGCTGTAGTCTTTCGTGGAACTTATATTATTCTATACATTGTTTTTTTCCCTCTCTTCCTGAATGTCCTATGTAACTGTTGTTCTTTGTTCTTTCTTTCATCTCAGGTTTCCGAGCCTTTGTTCTTGTGGAACAACAATCACATTCAAAACTTAATCATTCAAAACCGCAAGTTATACTGCCGGTTATTTTCCCCGCCTTGGAGAAAAATGCAAGAAATCACTGGAATCAGGCTGTACGCAGCTTGACTTTAAATGTCCCCAAGATCTTCTATGATCTTGATCCGGAGCTGTGCAAGGAATGCTTGCATAAGTTTCAGGAAGACGAATCAAAGGAAGATGAGATTGAAGCGAGACGTGAAACCACATGGAAGCTCTTGGAAGAACTTGCCGGGTTTGATATGGATAGACAGTTGTTGATACTGGTTCCCCACAAAGCAAATGCCCACGCCTTGCCGGGTTTGATATGGATAGACAGTTGTTGATACTTTTAAGAGCCGAATTTTTTATACCGGGATCGAAGTACTAGACATGTCTGGGTGGTGGATGTTGTCGATTTCTCACCTGATACGGAAAATGAAATCGAGATTGCTGTATGATAAGTTCCTTGCCTTGTCAGTGAAGTTTAATAAACATTTTTGTTAAATTAACCTATTTATTCTTGAACTTGTCCTACTTAATGCTTCTAGATGGTTCTGCATCATATCTGTACATCCATAATGCGCTCTGCAGTATTCAATCCGAATTAATCGATTAATAAATCGAATATAGATAGTTATAAAAATAAAATAAAGGCTGGCAACAGCTCACCATAAAAACATTTGGAATAAAATGCTTAACTATTGATGAACAATGATTTGGCAGTGTCGGTGTTTGATTAAAGTAGGTCGTGCATGCCACAATGATCCCAATCATCTTCTTTCTTGGGTTAATTTAATCATCTTCTTTCTTGATTTAATTTAATCCTAAATTTCAAAATGTTCTAATTCTAATTAAATCCTCAAAGTATTTACATAATATCAATCAAGTCTTTTATTAGTTTGAGTGTTAACATATTTAAAACACGTAAATCAAATTATAACTATATGTATATATTATATGAACAATTTGAAACAACGTGTTAGAAGTTTAATCCTATAACAATTTTTGATGCATTTTTTCTTATTGATCAAATGAGTGATTTTCTCGCCTATAAACTAAAAATTCACAATCTCAATAATTATCATAAATATTATTCAATTGATTTGTGTTTATTAAATATTTATGCATTTATAATTTGATTCCAAAAATTTTAAATATACATTACGTTATATTTTAATCAAAATTTAATGCTTAAATTAATGATTAAGTTTACAAAAGAATTTAATTAACATAATATTGATATTTTAACAATTTAATTAGAAAAATTGAACATTTAGAGACCAATATAAATTTTAAGCCATAGTTTGAGGGTGTTTGGTGATATTAACCCTTGTTCCTTATCACAAAAGTTTCCTTTAAACTCCTTTTTTACTTCCCATAAACAAATTTTGAAATAAAAATAGAAGATTCAGAGATTGGATTGAAATTGCAGGTAACTAATTTCAAACCCATCACTGTATTTGCATATGAACATACAAATCCATCTGGTGCTTTACATACAATTCAATTAATATTTTATTATGGATTCTTAGAAATTAATCAAAGTTGAAACTTTCAATCGAACTAAGAAAGTTCTTGAATCATCTCTGACTATTTATCCAGGCAGCCATTAAAAAGTCCCCAATTGACACCTTCAAGACTTTGAATCCTTCTCCGGTCGTCATCAATGGCGTCAAGGCAATCCCACAAATTTTGAACTCCGTTATAGTGAAAAGTTATCTCCTTTGTTCACCATTTTTTATTTTGTTTGTTTTCATTGGATATGCCGAGCTTAGCGGTGAAACTCTACAGCATCTTCTTTAAGTTGCAGCAAAGATATGTTCTTCATAATCTAACGAAAGCTCCGATTGACGGTGCCGATCCGTTCGGTGTAACTTCACGGCGTGACGAATCGACGGCCCCCAGCAACCCTTCGTTCAACGAGGGTATCGCCACCAAGGACATCCACATCGACCCTTTTTCGTCTCTTTGCATCCGGATTTTCCTTCCGGATACGGTGGTTAGCCCCGACCCGGTAGTATGCGAAAACAGAAGCAAAGATGGGGGTTTTGTTTACAGTGGATACTCTCCTCAGCCGGGAACAAAGCACAAGAAATTACCCGTGGTGTTGCAGTTTCATGGCGGGGCGTTCGTTGCCGGAAGCAATGATAGTGTAAGGAACGACGTGTTTTGTCGGAGGATTGCTAAGCTTTGTGATGTGATTGTAGTTGCGGTCGGCTATAGGCTGGCGCCGGAGAGCCGGTATCCGGCTGCGTTCGATGACGGTTTGAAGGTGTTGAATTGGTTGGCGAAGGAGGCAAATTTGGCTGAATGTGGGAAATGGATGGGGAATGGGAGAAGGAGAATGGATGCTCATGTTTTCGATGGGTTCGGTGCTTCCATGGCTGAACCTTGGTTAGCTGCTCACGGAGATCCCTCTAGGTATGAATTTAGTTCTTCACTTTTCAATCAATTTGATTCATTTCTATTAGATCACGTCGGGCGTCGGGCTGATAACGCGAAAATATTGTTTTCTTTGAGCGTCGTTGATGTATCGATTTGGTTCTAATCTTTAAGAACTTGTTAGACTAATGAATCATTTGATTGTTCATTAATTAAAAAAGTTACAATCAAGAATAAGTAGCGACTTTAGTTGAAAATTCCCTATTTGAATCTGAGATTCATTCGACTTTTTTTGGTTCGAATTATAGACTTATTACATTATTCAACAAGGTTAAAGTTCGGTTCTTGTGGTTAATTTGTGCTTTGCTTGTCAGTTAATCATGCTGGCTGTGGTATTTTCTTTTGTTTCTTGTTTTATCTAAGGTATTAATAGACTGTTTTGGCGTTGTCATCGAAGCAGATGCGTACTACTTGGGGTAAGCTGTGGTGCGAACATAGCGGATTATGTGGCACGAAAGGCTGTTGAGGCAGGGAAGCTTTTGGATCCGGTTAAGGTGGTGGCACAAGTCCTGATGTATCCGTTTTTTATCGGGAGCAATCCGACAGCTTCAGAAATTAAACTGGCAAACTCCTACATCTATGACAAGTCAACATGCTTGCAGGCATGGAAACTTTTTCTACCCGAGGAAAAATTCGACCTCGATCATCCAGCTGCCAACCCTTTAATCCCTGGGAGAGATCCTCCTCTGAAGTTCATGCCCCCAACACTAACAGTTGTTGCAGAACAAGACTGGATGAGGGATCGGGCCATTGCTTACTCCGAGGAACTTCGGAAGGTAAACATAGACGCTCCCCTTCTCGAATACAAGGATGCTGTCCATGAATTTGCAACTCTAGATGTCCTCCTCCAGACACCACAAGCACAAGCCTGTGCTGAAGATATTGCTATATGGGTCAAGAAATACATATCACTCAGAGGCCATGAGTTTTCTTACTGAATAGATCGGAAAAGAAAAATGAGAAAGCTCAAAAGACCCGTCTCTCAGCAACAAGGTCCGCAATTTTGCACGATGAGGGTATATAGTTTCAGGTTGCAGGCACCCTCATTTCAATTGCCTATCAGTTTGAGCCTGTTTTGTTCATATTCTTTGGATTTCAGGTGCAATTTCTTCCTTGTTAGTTTACTAGGAATATTCATTTGTTCATATTATTTATTTCAACATCGAGATGTATTATAGTGTATGAAGGAATAAACTGAATGTGATTGTGATGCAGTCCATCAACATTTATGATTTGAATATGTTGCCGATGCCGGATGCCGGCTCGTGTTATTATCATCGGAAGTCGGAAATCGGTTGTCTAACATAATTTCAATTATTTTATGTTCGAAAAATAAAACAGTTTAACAGGAGGACTGAAATTTTGTGTTCTCCATCTCTTTTCCATCCCAAGTTTGCTTCATCATCCCGATTAATCCATAGTTCTTTGTTCACCGTTGGGACAAGTACTAGAGGAGTTCGTTTCCTCGTAGCAAGGCCGAAATCTCACTAACATCAACATCATCAGTGCTATATCGATGAGGCAATTCCCAGTCAAAGTGAAACAAGAGGCGAGCAAGTGCGATCTAGACAGTTGCAAGACTGAAGAGAGTAACCAGGGCAACATCGCCTCCCACCTCCGAATGGTAGAAACTGAAAATCTTGATCCTTGACATCGACGTTCGAATCCTAAAACCTCTGGGGATTATATTGCAGGGATTGTCCCATGCATCGGGATCTCTTCCTATAGCGTAAGTGTTGATAAGAACCCGAGTTTTGGCAGGTATTTTGTAGCTATCGAGGATGCATTCATCCATGGATTCTCGTGGAACCAGTAATGGTACTGATGGATGAAGTCTCATAGTCTCCTTGATTGCGGATTTGATGAAGTGAAGGTGTTGAAGATGGCTCTCGTCAACAACTTTACCGGTCCGTCGTGGACGGTTCGAACCTCTTGTTGTGCTTGCTTCATTAGTTCCGGGTGTTTGGCCAACTCTGTCATTGTCCATTCTAAGGTTGCTGCTGTTGTATCCGTTCCTGCAACAAACATGTCCTGTTCCATACAAATTTAAATTATAAATACAAAATATGAAAATCAAGTTACGACAGACTGAATTTTAGGAGGACTTGAATGAAAATTTTGACATTTAGACCTCCTTACTTACACCATTACGTAGTCTTTAAAGCCGCTAACGACCCAAAGTTATCCCAACTCCACGTATTAATTTATTATTACTACTATTTGAAAAAAAATAAACTTTTTACGTAATATTTAAATAATTTTTATCGTTTAATTCTCTATATTAGAACGATTATATTTAAAAGTATTCGAACGCAGAATCTATTGAGTGATTAAGTAAAAAAGAAAGTGTTGGTATCCTAAAATTTTGAATTCAATTAATTTATCTGCATAATATATAGACATTTTCAAAAAATTAAAATAAATAACAAAATATTATCATACATTGTCTTAGTTACACCATAATATAGACAATTCAAAAATAAATTATTATTATTAGCTGATTTAGTTTATTTTTTCAATCTTACATTAAAGAGCCTACTTGGCGAAAGCTTCTCGCCGAATTAACTTTTATTGTTTTTAGATTAAAGATTGGCTCTTAATCTCTAAAATCAAATATTTATTACAGATTAAATAGTTATTGATATAGACTAAAATTCATTTAATAAAGCTTTAAACAACATTTAATATTCATTTATTGTTGTTCTTGAATTATAATACAATTAATAATAGTATTTGTGTTTTATTTTTCATTTTCAGTTGGATTATAATATAATTATAATATTACTATTATTTGTATTTTTTACTTATAGTAGAGTTTCAGTATTATTTACTGTAAATTAATGAAATCATAATTTTAAACAAATCAAGTCTCATACAATTTTGAAGTTCTTGGTCGACACAAATAAATGAAAATAAAATAAAATAAAAGAACAACCAAATATATAAAAATATTATTTAAACTAGATGAACTATTTAAATTTGGACTCTAACAAGTTAAATTAGTATAATTTAATATTTGACTTGAATAATTAGTAAAAATTAAAATTTCAATATTTAACTATAAAATGAGTTATATTTAATACACGCAACCTTTTATAATTAAATTATAAAATTTAAATTCATAAACCTAATATCTTAAATTTTAAACTCTAAACCTTAAACTCTAAACTCTAATCATAAACTCTAAATTATTCAAAGTTTAGAGAAACTTGTGTAACAAACTATTACTTTTTCCGTCCCATAAAAATTATCCATTATTGACTTTTTAACGTTAATTTTTTTTAAATTTGGACAATAATTATATTAAATATTATAAATAATTAAATTTTATAATATATATTTAAAAATTATTTGATTTAAAGTTTTTAAAATATATTTTTTATATTTTTATCAATAATAAATTTTGAATAATAATGAGTCAAAGTTCAAAAATTGACAAAAAATTAATAAAGAACAATCTTCATATAATATAGTATTGTATAACCATAAATCTTAAATTCTAAATTAAAATAATCTCTTAAATCAAAATTTAGAAAGGCGTGTAAAATTATGGTAACCTAAACTTAAATTAATAATTAACTTTATTTTTTCTAATTTGAAGATAATTGAAATGGAAGAGGGAAGGAGATTTTACCAGAACAAGAGCCTTGAGATTATCATCCGTAATGGGTACATCCAAGTTATCTTGTTTTTGCACTCTCAGTAGAACATCAACGAAATCCTCTTTATTCCCTCCCGGATTCGAACTTAAATGCTCCTCAATTATCTCATCACACACCCTCCTCAACTCGTCCAAATTCTTCGTCAATCTCCTCTTGTACCCACTCACTGAGTGAATCCACTCCCACTCGGGGAAAAAATCACCTACGCTCATCCCCGCGAACAGCTCCTGCGTCTCCGTCAACACCGCCGCCAGGTGTCGCTTTTCCCCCTCATCCGACGATCCAACGCCTTCCGTGAACCGCCTCCCAAACGCCACTCGACATAGGATATCGTTCGCCAACGAGAAGAAAAGCTCGCTGATGTTGACTTCCGATCCTGACTTAGTCGACAACGCATTCAATAACCGCTTCACTTCCTGATCGCGGACGAGTTGGAACGAGCTGACTCGCTTCGAGCTGAGTAGCTCGGTGACGCAGATCTTTCTAGCTTGGCGCCAGTAAGGGCCGTAAGGAGAGAACGTGACGTCGGAGCAGTTGAAGGAGAGGTACTGAGCGGAGACGAGTTGAGGACGGTTCGAGAAGACGTGGTCGTGAGTCTTGAGGACGAGCCGAGCAAGTTTTGGTGAGGAGACGACGACGGTGGGGACTTGGCCGAGTCGGAGGTAGATTATCGGACCGAGTTTTTCGGCTAGTTTAGAGAAGGTGTGATGTGGCATTTCTGTGAGGAGGTGAAGATGACCGATTATAGGGAGACTCGGCGGTGACGGTGGGGTTAATGACGGTGACGCCCGGGAGCTTGCTTGCCATTTCCGCAGGTAGGAGATGAAGCAAAGGGCTATGAGGGAAATAAAAATGGTTTGAAGGATAAAATAGTCCATTTGCGTTCGTAATACTAGAAACTAGAAAGGTATGCATCAACTTATACAGAAGGTTTGTTCAAAAAAAAACTTATATAGAAGGTTGGTCTTTTTTATGACTAAAACAACCCTATATTGGAGTTTGTACGGAAAGTTGAAATAAAGGATATATTTGGAAAATCAAGTTGATGAAGGACAAACTTTCATTAAAGACCAACAATGACCAAACATGAGTTTTGAAAGCATTAATTAAAGACCAACAATGACCGAACTTTCATTAAGGATAAACTTTTGTCCCGGTCGAAATTGATTGTGTCTTTAAAGGTTTGTCATGGATCAACATGAATGGGAGTTGTCATATCGTTAAGTTGGATACGATCGAAAATCTATAAAATTGATTTATGTTTGAATCAGAATTACGATACTTTTAAAATTAATATCTAAAAGGATTATGTTATCTAAAGAACTACAAAATGCATAATTGGGTTAATAACATTATTATATGCAAAAAAAATGATGTAAAAATAAAAACAATAAATTAAAAATATTAAATGAAAATATATATACACACGGACAATTAAAATTTCAATCAAGATCTTAAATTTAAGTCAAATTATAATTAACCATAAATCATACAAATTATCAATCAAATTCAATTTTATAATCGAATTAAAATTATTCGCAAAATTTTAGGGTCAAATTATTATTAAACTTCAAATTTAATGATCAATTTAAACAAATTAAAATTCCATTTAAAAAAAATCCAAAGGAATTAAATGTGAAGTTTATTAACTAATTAAGGACTTAATTTAAAGAACCTAATCTTAAAGGTCAAATTAAAAATAATTAAATGAAACTAGGACCTAATTGAACTAAATTAGAGCCTAGAAGTATGAACTAAAGGTCTAATTAAGAAAATTATAAATCTAAAGGATGAATTTTAATTAAACTAGCCAACATTAGGACTAAAATTGAATTAAAACTAAAGTTTAAAAGTAAAAATTATGACTAAATGCAAAGAACCTAAACATGGAAGTGCTTATAGGGCGATTTCGCCCTTCAAAAAATATCACGCTGATCAGCGGGCTTGAGCAGCTGGTTTGCGTGAATCACTCCCCAAGACTGCATCAATTTTCAGCATGCATTAAATGGTTTTAAACCGGGATTTTCACCCCAAATAACAACTTTTAAAACATTATTTTCAATATGACACCCATTCAAAATTATTTCTTCTGATAGCACCTATATAGTAAACTTGTCAAACAAGCATGACAAATTTCATTTTTAGTATTTTTTTAACTTAAGTAATGAAGTGTTGAGAAAATATATTTTAATGGAATTCATTATGCAAGTCTAACGATTTTCTTTAAAAATTTTAAGAAATTGATTTTCGCCGTACATATTTGACGAGTTCACTGCCAGTGTGTTATTATAAAAAAAACTTATAATAAGTCGAAGTATGATTAAACACACAGTTTAAAAATTTAGATAGTTTTTTTTAATAATAAAATCTAAATAGTTTTAAAACAATGTATGTTAGAAAATGCAAAATTTATTATGTTCCAACGATTTATCCCCACTTGTATTATACATGCCTCAACATTCAAGTCCATAACTGATTTGGGAAAATGGCATCCCTATCCAATGAAAATTGAAGTACTCTACTTACAGATATTACCTGTGACAGAAAAAAGGATCAGTTTCTGCACCATTGATGCGTTGCAAGAGCAATTCCGTGCTACGCAAACAACCCTTGATCGGTTGTGTAATATTCCGTGGGATCAAATGGATGCTCGTGATCGGACCTCGGTGTATCATATAAGAGAAATGGCGTTTCTGATATAACCGCTGGATGATTATACTCAATACAGTCGAGACCCTGAAGACCGGAATTCATGGCATAACAATCACCTTGGAGCCAACAGAGTTGCAAGTCCTCGACTCCTACTCCCTCGTACAGGTTTTTCGGTGAAAACTCCGACTCTGTGAGGTGGT
>JAGYYJ010001924.1:0-5000 GCA_019671005.1 Hibiscus mutabilis
TGGCGATGAATCAATAATTCAAGTGCTTTTCTTGCGTATTCTTGATAAACCAGCGTTTATATATAGATGTAGGAGGATCTGTTTGGGAAGTAAAAGCCCCTTTGACATCTCTTCATCTGCAAAGAATTCTCGGTGTGGAAAACAGAGACAAAGGCTGATCTTTGAATAGGAAAAAGAGTGGATCCGCAGGATCCCAAATGATGGCTTATTCGAAAAAAGCCTTGTTCTTTGGAAGATCTATCTCGTGCCTGGTACTGCATGGTTCCACTCTGCAAGAACTCCGAATCATTCTCTTGAAGCTCATCCTTTTCATCATAAATGATCCGCTTGCCCCGAAATGACCCGGCCCAATAGGGAAATCCCAATTCGTTGGGCCTTTCGATACAATCAAATAGAAAGCCCCAAGAGGCGCCATATCCTAGGAGCCCAAACTATGTGATTGAATAAATCCTCCTCTATCTGTTGCGGGTCAGTACTCCTTCTCCTTCCCCTTCTTCAAACTCCGATTCGTATTTTTCATAGAGATTTCTCTGATCAACGATAGAACAAGATCCATTTGCATCATATATAAAGGATTCCCCGGCTCGGACCGAAGAAGCAATGTCACTCGATCATTATCAAACTGACCGCAATCTTTTTCTGTCCGTGAGGATCCCACCAGAGCGCCTTCTACTTCTAATAGGCCATGAACTAGATCAGAATCATTCTCAACGAACCCATAAGAAGTGTCCCATTTTTTCATCGGGTCGGGTAGAGACCAAGGTCTTGAGCGACCGATCCGGCAGAACAACTCAAAGATAAAGAAGTCTCGTTAATTTCTTCATGCTCGTTCCAAGCTCGAAGTACCATTTGTACAAATAAGAATCCCCTTCGTTACATGATTTCTTCTTCATATAGATAGATATAGGATCTAAGGGGCAATTACTTAGAAGTACATTTTTGTACAACAGCCCTTCTATCTGATGAAAAGGATCCCATGATCCTGAACCGATCTTACCTGGGATCGAATCCATTAGTATGGAACATTTTCTTTTTCAAGTGAAATCCCTAGTATATGAAAGAGTGAAAAAGTGCTTTCGTTGTTGTGGAATAAAAGCCTTCGTATCTTAATACATGTATTTAATTTATTCGCTATTAGGGCTATTAGCAATAACAAGAATATTTCAGTGGATCCCACTTTTTAATTCGCCTCATTCACATCCAATATGAAGTCAAGGAGACATTGCTTTTGCTAGCAATAACGACATCATATCCATTTCTAGTTGGAACATCTTTCGACAATCCGTCAATGGAGTCACTATCATCAATATCGATATCATCAATAAGAAAACCTTTAAGCATTTATCCAGGAACTTGTTCACTAACATGATTGTCTGATAAGGAGCAAGAACCTATCATAAAATCTAGAGGGGAGATAGGGCTAAGCGGAGCTTTCTGCTAAACAGTGATGTCTATTGAACTCATAATTCATTAGATACTTTTTATGAATGTCAACTAAGTATCGTAAGTAAATTGGTCCCGTTGTTCAATCATTTGATAACCAGAGTCATTCTTTGATAAATGATCACTATGAGTCAGACTCAACAGAATTTGATCAATCCTTTTTTCTGTCGTTAAGGTGAGAACTGAACCAAGAATTCTCTTTCTTTATCATCAATCGAATCACTGTTCGCGACCCAGGATTCTATTTTATCATCAATCAATCACCGCTCACGTTTTTTCTTTTTCTTATCAATGAATAGATCTCTTTACTTGTATGACTTAGATGTCTCGTATTTCTCGAAAAAATGATTCGATTGATGGGATTTGGTATGATACTTATGAGATCGATGATATCGATGAGATTGATATTCAAATATTTCTTCTTAGAACGTATTGATTTGACCCCATAAGTGGGACCACCGCCTCAGCATGTTGCCGCCAAAAGCCGTATTTCTTCAGAATCTCTCTAATTGTTCCAGAGCAACTAGAAAGAGATTCTTTGAAAAGAATTCAGTTCAGATGTAGGATACCCTATCCAAGGTTTTCGCAACTCAATCATGTATGATGGAATCATCAAAGTTTGACCTTTTCGAACTCTGTCTGTAACTCACTATAGGATCGGAAACAAAGAGAAGATGTGAACGAACGAGATAATCAGCAACAAGAAGAAAAAGGATTGAATAGAGGAACTCCTGAACATTTGGCGATCTCAGACGTGTCGATATCAATGGTGACTCATTATTTCGATGATCATTTTTCGGACGAAGAAAATTATTTCTCGAAATCAGATTCCATTGTGGAAGACACAATCGAAGAAGAAGATCTTCATGATAATATCATGAAAAATGGATACATGTATATCGATGAAAAAGTATCTAAAAATATCAAATTTAGATATTTGTACCCTGTCATGAGGAACCATGGCATATTTCTGAATTCCGTTTCGCCATGACTATCTCGTTGAAAGGTTCATCCATAATATCTTGAAAAATTTTTTCCGCTTTTCGGATGGTAATATTATCGAACATGGAGTGTGAATCAAACCCCGTTTGAATTAAAAATATACTGATGCAAGTTCTTCTCTTCTGAATCAGATGATGGATTGGAATCTGAAAGAGTTGACAATAAGTTTTTCAAAATTGACTCCCGTTTTGTCAAGTTTTGAAATGTCTGCAATCGCTTTTAAATAGCTCTGCGATTTCTAATGGATCGGATGTGCAAACTGGAAAGATTTGTACAATTATACCTTTCGTCACCACTTTGTGGAAAATCATTAGATATGAATATGTTAGATACCTGCGACTCGATTGGTGATGAAATAGTATCTCTCCCAAAAAAAGCATGTTTTTTTACCACCGCACAAAAAAAATATTTTGTTGCGAATGAACAAGATATTGAGGAATTGTCCATACGTAAAATCATAATTATTGATACGGGCCTTTTTCACATAAAAGGAATCTTTTGTTACAATAGAAGCGAAGTGATGTGATTATTCAGAATCGAAGTCATTTGCTTTATAAAAGAAGATATCAATGAACTTCTATGAAATGGTTTCACGGATTCAGCCAATTGTCTTGATCGTGATGAGGATATCATTGAAAATAGAATCGTGTTATCAAAAGATTTCCTGCGATTATTTCTAGTATGGAATGAGTCAATCATCCACTTTGGTATCTTATTGACAAAAAAATGGTGATGTTCCTTGTTCCTCGGTTTTGATCATGAAATTTCGGTTTTTTTCAAATAACGATTTGAAGATCAATTCAAAAGGTTTCAAATTTTTTTCAAATGAACGATTTGATGAATGAACTATGTGAAACAAAGAAAACAACGTATTCATTCCTTTCTCATGAAAAGAAGTGGAGATGCGAATGGGGATTCTCAACGACAAAAAGAAACAGTTGACAAAAAGAGTGAACTTGGACAAAAGAAAAATCTTTTTGTCGAAATAGTGACTCAGACCAATCAATCGAATATTGATTAATCTTTAATCGATCGAACACTGCAAAAATCGGCTCTGCTTGCGAAGAAACGAAATGTTCCAAATGCTCCGAAAATTCTTGCTCCCATTGGACCATTTGTATCTATATGCGTGAGATCCCGATTCATGGATCTCTCGGTCGAAAATCAAAATAAGAGGATCGAACCATTTCTTCTGACTCTTTTCAAATTCGATAAATGTTGGTTGATCGTATATTTCATTATAGTTCTATGATTCGAAGTATCATTTCTATTTGATCCTTTTATTCCATATTCGAGTTGCGATCGGATCGATTCATTAAAAGAATCGATTCAATACATTTCTTATGTACCCATAGGTGCTATATTGAATTTGAATCGAATTTCGGATCAATCTATCTTGATTGACTGCCTCCCATTATGTTGTTGCTAGCAAATACCACTATTTTGTTTTGGATCTTCCAAATCATTCGCAGGAGATCGGACCCATTTTTCGATCCTTCGATAAAAAGATTCATTTTCTTCATAAAAAATAGGAGGTAGAAACGATAAAGATTTCTTTTCGATTCATTCCCTGAGTTGAATACCTCATTCAGAATTGTTTTGATCCAATCCGGAGGAATCAATAGAAAAGGCAAATCCTATGATACACCAGATCGGCTCGGTTCGATGATAGAGTGAATAGATCTGCCATTTCTTGAAATCTCTCTTCGATTCAAAATCGTGGTGTAACGTGTATCCCCCCCTGTTCTGGTCATGGAATAGATGAAATAAATCAAAAAATGGATTTTTGTTCAAGAATGAAATCTTATTGGAACTGCCCAGTTCATCCTTCGGAACCATATCACATCCCGGATCTGATGAAATAGGATGAATTGAGACGGTATTTTGTAAATACGCGTATTATCTTGAATATATTAACTATTTCTTTATTTTCCGATCGCCTGGAAGGACAAAGAAAACATCTTGTTCTTTCTTCAGCAATTTCTGATCTCTAGTGGACCTCTCGGTGAATTCGAAGGCAGAATGATTCTGACCATCTATCAGAGAAAAAAGAACGAATGGATCTTTGTAGATTCCCAAGAAATTCTTCGATTTCTTTCGGAAGCAGATGATTATTCATACGCTTCTCACGTTCCGTGAATAACCCGGGACATTGAGAATATCGAAGGCATTTGAGGAATCGGTCTGATTCTATCTCCGTTCGTTCCGTTTGAAAGGAAGGATCCCCAAAGAATCGATCTTTCTTTGGTTGTTGAATCTCTCTTTGATTGATCAATGTGTGATATTCGAATCTCATTACTAATGGGAAACGATCTCTGGATTGATCAGAAGATCCTTTCAGTGGCTAGAATCCGTTGCTTGAACGAAACTAGATCTTGTGGAATCATATTGAATATTTGACGATACATTCCGTACCTTGCTAAAAAAATTGATCTGTTTACCAACCATACATTGTCTACCAAATCAATTCTCTCTCGATATGTTCTCAAAAAATCCCGATTTGTGCGGATTCTCCCCCCAACTAACGAAGAGATCTTGGCGAATTACCCATATGA
>JAGYYJ010001924.1:10000-29297 GCA_019671005.1 Hibiscus mutabilis
TAATTTTATTTCATTTTTATTTAAATTTAAATATTTTAAAGGCTCCATTGGAATTCGAACACAAGCATTAAATCGAAGCGATGGGGACGATGGAACCCGTGAATGCGAAGGATTCTATTGAAAACGAATCTGTGATTTATCGGTAGATGGCGGAACAAACCGAAGACCACTTCATTTCTTTTATTCTGATTCTGATGAGTCATGAAGTTAACCCGACAACTGTTTAGATATTGAAAAAGTAAATATTCGCATTTTATTTATTTTCATTTATTTTTTGTTAATTTTGTCAGAATCTGATATGAATATGATAAAAAAAAGGCAAAATAAAGATTCGTTATAACATTTATAATAACAAGGCGAACATTATCTGAAATAGAATCCCCGTTTATTCATATATACCACCTGTCAATATATATACAAGGCAAGATATATACAAATTTCTAATGATCGGATAAAATCTCAAACAAAGAATCCCATTCATTCATTAACTACGTGTATATCTTAAGAGGCAAAATATTTTTAGTCATTTTTTTCGCGAAGAAGCTTTGAATGAAGAAACTCTCATGTCCAGTTCTAACAACGAGATGGATTATAAAACAACCATCAACTATAACCAATTTCGTAAACAACATGAAGGAAGGCGAAGGAATATCTTTCGGTAATCGCATTTGTTCGACGAATGTCTTCAGCGCGAACGCTTGGATTACATCTGAACAAACAAGCGAGCGCCTGTGTACGAATGTACGCCGTGGTGAAAATGGTGCACCGTATTTCAGACCGGTGCGCAAGACCTGAAAAGCGGCGGGAAGAGTCTCCCCGTGATGCTGTCGTTAAACCGGGCAAAGATACTATGAAATGACGGCAGTAGCGAGCCTGGCCGGAAGACTATTTCAACTGGCGGCGTCAAATAAACTATAAACTCAATTCGTATTTCGGGATGAAATATAGAACGAGGAAAGAAGTCTTGTCTTGAAAAAAAAAAGGTGCGGAGTTTCGCGACAAACAATATTTCTTTTTTTCTTCGTCGCTGTTACATTGAAGAAGAAGATTTAAAAAATGATTCGGCCTCAGACCCATTGTGAACGGCGAAGATAACGGCGGGGGAATGATGTGTATTCGAGTCATAGGAAGCTGTGTCGCCGATATCTTTCATGTTATTGACGTTATTATTTGCTGTGTCGAAACGTACCAAATACGCCTCAGAAAAGATCGAAGTGATCGAAACTGTAATTATTACGTATATGAAAACTCAAACGTGTTTAACAGAATGATAATACGATATGACAATGCTGCTGCGGTGTGATTGATCGAAGAGGAACCCAAAGGCTTTGGTGCGTTGTGAAGTGAACGATTATTTCACTAAAAATAGTTTGTTAACTCTGGTATTATAGACGGACCCCAATATAATTTATAGTATTTAAATTGGAAGTATTTAAATGACATAATTAATTAGTAGATTGTGTCTCACCTTTTACTAAGTAAAAAGAACAATTTGGTTATCAAAAATTCGGGAGCAAACAATGTTTAATTTACAATGGGTAAGGACACTATTGCTGACATAATAACTCTATACGAAATGCTGACATGAATAGAAAAGGAACATTCGAACAGGATCTACTAACATCACTGAAAACATTGTAAAAATACTTTACGAGAAGGTTTTATCAACGTAAGGAAACATCAAACGCAACAAATATTTTTTGGTTTTAACTTCACGACATAGAAGGTATAGAAAGGACCACATAGAAACATTTTAAATTTACGACGGATCAGTCGACCGGTCTACGAATCTATTCTAACTATCAACAAATTCCTAGAATTTAGGCGGATGGGGATTGTAATTCTTTCTACTTCTCGAGTATAATGACAGACCGAGGCTCGACTAGAAGGAATCGGTGGAGAAGAACTCTGTGTTAGTGATTGTGCTAATTGTATCCATTTTCCATTTGTGAAGAAAAAGCACGGGTTCTCTAATAGAACTCCTCTGCCCTCCCGTAGTTGATACGTTAAGAAATTTTACCTGGAATAAAGAACAAAAAATGGATTCATGGAGGTTTAGTGGTGAATCACTCCCCTCCAGTTCCTTTGAATGTGAAGATCTGATTTTGAGGTTGTGTTTCAGGAGAGTTTGTTAAATATACCGGCATTGGATAGAGTCAACAAAGTAAGTGGGGCTTATGATTCACCCAGGGGGCGTAGAGAACTTATAGGGACTCCGGCAACAAGGATTCTGAATGATTAGGTAGGTTTCAACTCAAGATCCTTCGGGGACCCAATCTAAGGTTCAAAAATTTCAAGAAACTTATTTCTTCCAATATGGATCTGGAAAAATGAGGAATAAATAAACTATGAAAATAAGGGCTTCCGTTCGTAAAATTTAGAAAATGCGACTAACCGTAGGAGGGGGCGAATTATCGTAATTTGTTTTAACCCGAGACATAAACAAAGCACAAGATAATCTTTCTATTCTAAAAAGAACCTCCTTAAAAGAAACTAATCTTAAAGAAAGCGACAAACAATAAAAAATGAAGACTGTTTTGACGCATGAAATGGATATATCCCGCTATATCTTCTGACGACTTATAAAAGGAAAAAATGACACTAAAGAGATTTAAGAGAAATAAATGATTCAAAGATCTGATCAAATAATATTATATGGTTCGGGGAAAGAAAGTTCTCTGGGGAATACAGTGGAAGTGTGTTGAATCAAAACAGATAGTAAGCGTCTTTATTATGGGGCTTTTTTCTGTCTCCACTTATAAAGCCAAAACGACACAATAGGCATTGATGCGAAGACTTTACTTGGGGAAATAGAAGGAACATGCATTACACGTGAAAAATCTGAAAAAAATACCACACGAATATTCTCCCATAGTGGTATTCAAGAATCATACATAAAATTTTTAAGAATTTGAAAGAAATTGTATTGAGAGGTAATTTGTAGGAACTCGTAACGCCTTTATTTGTGCCAAAGGCCCCGGATATGTAACGCTCAAGACACATTTTACCACCTTGGGGAAACGTTGATAATAAAACATATAGCCAGCCTAACTGAACCAATTGATTTGTGTATTGGATTACAAACGAGAGAAATAGGGGATTGCGGTACCGCCAAAGGTTTGCGACATTCATATCTATAGATTGTATTCATGCCTGTTCGAAATGCGAATGTTAGTATTCATTCATGAAGAATGATGAAAAACGGGAGACAGCTTTTTCTGAAATATGGACAACGGAAAGTTTAACTCGAAAAAGCTTCATGAACCTCTGCTATTTGTTGATTTATTTATTCCTTTTCTACATGCGGAAAGAAAACTTACATTTGAAAACAATCAACACAACGTTACTTTTTTTTTTCCGTTTCACGATAGAGCAAACTGAAAAGAAAAAAAGAAAACATTGAAATTTATTTTTATTGACCAATCGAAACTGCGTCTATAATCTCCAAAAAGTCAATATACATACATTATTGGACCTTTTGAATAACGTCGAGAGACCTTATGAAAATTGAACTTTATTTAAAGAAGATGCAAATATTGGGCATTCTGAAAAAGTAGCATTTCATGCATTTATTGCATTTTGAATCCGTAATCCATTTAATCACATTTAATCCATTAATTTATTTCATTTTTTCAAAGCTAAAGTAAAAAAAGCGAAAATAATTTTTGGCACAATCCCATTCGGACAGAAGGTGAATAAATGTGTCTAGGGAGAATTTAAACTTTCTTGACTACTCTGAATACGCGCATCATGATATTTTTTTTGGTGAATCAATTTAAAAGGTAAAGTTGGGATTTATCAATCGTAATATTGCTCAATACCCAACGAGGCTACTGCAGCTCAAAAACGGTTGTGTACTGAACGACGAAATAATTTTGGAGCTATTAACATTTTCGCAGCTGTTGCCGCGAGGCTGCCAATAACTTGTTGCCCAGTACTGTGCAGTATTTGAAAATAAATACCATTCGCTGGCTATTTCAAAGGAATTGCAAATGGTCCGCGAGTTCTGTCATTGAAGGTTCTAGAACCGCTAAATTACGTTGCAATATTAATACCAGTACTGCTGGAAGGCTGTATAAACGATCGTTGAACCGTACGAAATTCCCCATGTTATGACCCATGCCTTTGGCTGATTTAGCTCAGGATCAATTCAAGTCGGGTTTTTGTTATTGGGATAGGTGAATTTTTAGATCCCCGAAGGAACCGGACATGATAATTTTCATCGTCGGCTCAGCAAAAGTCAATCGATAAATGGAATATTTATAAAATAAATCTATATTGTCCCCATCATATGTGATTCTATGAAAAAAGTTGCCCGGTCCATTTTACGGTTGCAGCTATACATTCGAATTCCATTTTTGGTAAAAACTCAATATATGGGCGACACGGTGCGATCATGCTTTGAAGATAATCTTAGGCGCACGAATACTTTGTATCAAAAATATATCGAGATTTTTACATACAAAGATTTGTTATAACTATAGTCTGGCGCTGCTCTTCTTTAGATCACTGTTTCACTCCGATAGTATAATAAAATCGTTTGGTGCAGAAAAATGAATGCATTTTCACACTATTAGATAAGAAAGTAAAAAAATAACTAAAATTTGGTTATGTAAATCACTATTCTGGATCTACGGAGGCCCTGTTTATACGCAACATCGTCGATCTGATCATAGAAAGACTCTTTTAAACCAGGCTATCCTTTGTAGGGCTTTTACGGTGGTTGGAACAAGATACATTTGTTGTATTCCAATGTGGCGAAGATGGGCATATTTTCTGCAGCCCTAATCAACAGTTCAAGTCACACACCCCATAATCCATTTTCGGGAAATTCCCTTCAGCATTCATAATTATATCAAATAAATAATAGAATATTGTGGAGTTGAAAAATATCCAAATACATGTCTTATTTTTTTCAATAATCCATATTTGCTAACAATGAAAATATTAGCCATTCCCCCAAGTGACAAGAAGAATTATTGATTACAATATCGCTATGTTCATATTCTTCTAAAAACGACCAGAATGCCTTGTATCGTATCATTAAGGAAATGCGTGGCATAAAAAAGAAAGGATGTAATACAAAGATGTGTAAACTAAAAACGGGGTCAAGGTAGTTGTCCCCACACTAACACTTTCCACGCAATAACTCACAAAGCGCCTATTACCGGAACCCACTTTCGGGGCGCCTGTTACATTTGACTAATTGCAATTTGGTCCCCGAGGTAAGAATAACCTGTTACGCCAGTCAGCACGGCGAAATCACGCCCAAACCAGGATTATTCGCGAGGTTTTTAAAACCACCAGTGAGATAGACACGAAATACGTGTGGGATCATCGTTAAGACCATCATTTTTGCCGACCATCGATAACTGATCGGATTAACCAACCAAAGCCAGCTTCAGTATGTGGCATTGAACAGAAAAAAGCCTCGTAACAGTTGGACTGATATTAAAAATCTGTAATCCTGTAGCTGCTGTGTCAAAAAACAAGTCGCGTAATTCCTCTGCACAATAAAATATGTTAACATGAGGAGGAACATATTTACTAGTTGCTATCATCTGCAATCGCCTGATCGGGCATTCTTTCGGCAATCATAGACTTTTGATTGAGATGTAAACCAAAGGATTCCCCTCTCGGTACTATGAAATTTCATCTCGCGGCACTCAAACTTGCCCAAGCAACGAAGTAATAACTGAGACTGCTATGCAATAGAAAAGTTTGAAAACTCTTGTCTTTCATTCAATTTATCTGAGAAGACAAAAGTAAATCAAATCGTAGTTGTATTATAATGTGCAAAAAAAAGGTCGGCGCATTCTCTTTATGTTGACGTTACATTCATCTTGAAATTACTATTTTTACTTTTTTGATTTTGTTATTTTTATGGAATTGACTTTTATTCTTTGTTTTCTTTATTTTTGCTAGAATTCTTGTTACATTCCTGAATCAGTGGCTTCGATTTCATGCCGGCCGCGATGATTCAATAAAATTAAATTAAGTCAAAGATTCTTTGGTAAAATGGATCATCGCTTGTTCAATGATAACAGAATAAATAAAAATACGAAAAGAAGGTTTGTCACTGATCAAAAGATCAAACTAAATGGGAGTTTGAAAAGAATAAAAAATCTTTCGATTATAAATAATACGCCCTTTCTTTCTTTGAATTTTTGAGGTCGACGCGAGGTTGAGTCTGAATCATGGTCTAAAGCTACTTTTGTGATCCATTCCGTGCTCCAGGATACTAGAATGACTTTATCGACGGGATAAGGCTGTCTCGTCAGATGACGGCCCATTTTCTGTACTATCAGCAGGATCGGTATAACAAGTCATCGCACTGTATTCGGAAATACGAAACAAATAGATTTCGCGATCAGCTACCGAAATAAATGGGCTAAAAAAATCGCGAACAAAAAGTTTCACTTTTGTATTGAAAGCGAACTCGTGATTAACGAATCTAATTCAGTGAAATTCCATCGGTAAAACGGAAAATTATAAATCTCCAAATAACAAAAATATCGCAAATAAGCATTTTTTGCCATCCGGAAGTCGTTCCCCGAGGCTATACCATATTCTCAATTCGGGTTTCAAAAAATCCCCACAGTTCGTCTTGGATGATCGAACTGCCCTGCCATTTGTCAACCATAAATCTTATTTTGTATTCGGTAGATCTGTTGACTTTGTATGTCATTCGCTGTAAATAAACGATCTTATCATAGATCCATTGTGATCTTGAAAATTATACAATGAGCAGCGGCTGTAGTCGCCATCTCTATCTGGTTTGCTAAGATTTTACTGGGTATGCCTTATATACTGCCTTTGAACAACCCTCTCAACAATTAAGAAGATCCATTCGAAGAACACCCGAGGACTGACAGTAATGAGCCTCCCCGTATTAGAAATCGTTACTTCGGTGAATAATGAAAAAATCATTTCATTTTTGAATCATCTCCCCACTAAAATAAAAAAAGAACAAGAATCAAAGAAAAGGAAAAAAAGGGTTTTAATCAAGATTTTTTCCCGCAGCCTATGTCAAATCACAAAAGAAAATAGAAGGAAAAAAAAGAAAGCAACTTTATCAGACTACTTGTCTTTTTTAGTTGGGTTCCAAATTTTGAATGCTCCAAATTTACTTAATCCAAACCGATCAAAACCGGCAAAAATCTCTGAACAGGGTTCTAGCACCATGCCAAATGTGGGCGAAAAAGAAAAAAACAAGCAAACACAGCCAAAAGAACCAACCTCGACTGCTACGAAAACACCATCGGGTTTCAAAAAGCACGACTAATTAAAATTTCACCCAAGAGCACGTCAGTATTTTTACAGAGCAGGATCACTATAACTCACCCCATTGAGTTCGCCGCCAAAAACTCAACAGTTAACCACCTGTTGACACTATACTTTATTCTGCCCTTTAAAAGGGACATCCGCTCTAACAATTGTTCCGTCTACCAAAACAACCGGAAATGTTTCAAAAGCGGGCGTACGGCGTGCAAAAGTTCGCGCTTGCTCTTTATCTAAAGATGAAGGTGATACATTTCGCAACGCTAAATACGTTGTCGACGAACCCGCTGCGAATAATCTCGCTTTTGCTGAAGATTGTGCCAAATAATAATAAGCAGGCCACTAAAATTTTAGACCAGCTTCGATAAACAAACTGACAACACTAACTGTCGTTTTTCTTTAACAGTCGCGATCCCCGTAACGGTAGGAACAAATAATTCGTGGTAGACTGAACCACACTCGTTCGGCAACAACAAAAGCTGCAAAAAAAGAGTATATACTGCTGGAAAGACTCAATATTTCCCATGCGTAATCTTTATATAAACGTTGGACGGACATTTTTAGACGGAACAAACCCGCTGGCTATGGCAATGTCCCCGCTTTGATGAATTTATTCCCGGGTTTAAAGAAGGATCAAAACCTTCCACGCCCAAGCCGGATTTACAGGTTGTCCCTTTGCCAGTTAGTCCATATGGTGGGAACCCCCATATTCCAGGACCATACAACCCTTGTTACATGAAATGAAAAAAAGCCAAAGCAAGCCACCCTGAGAGAAAAATAAATTTCCAAAATTTTGGGGCAAATCCAAAAAAGGGTTTTTCCCCGCGCTCATCACAAAAATTTCAGATCCCAATATCCCCAATCCCGATACCCCAAGAAGCCGCCAGAAAAACAATATGTGCCCCGGCCACACTCGTAACCCAAACCCGGATTTGTTATATTCCCCTGTAATACTCCAACTGCCCCATGAATTGTATCAAAACGAGTCATGAAGGGTATAACGAACATACCTTTTTCCCCACATTGGATCAAGAACGGATCGGGGGGGTAAAACGGCAATTCAAAAGACCCATTGAACCGGCCAACCAGCAACCAGACCCGTATGCTTATAGAACAGAAAGCAAGCGACCGATATTCATACGACATGTGTAACGCGATACCAGGCAAGCCCATGAAATATACCATCGTCAACGAAAATGAGCACTATATTTATTGCATTGAATGCCTCCCTTTCGTGATTTTTCGGAAAGAAATCAATATTTGTTCTATTCCATTAATGGCTCAAGGGAGATTCGGCTCGAAAAGAGAAGCAGATCTATTCGCCTGCCCGACAAGTATCAATACGCAATGAAGTCTATTTACCTGCCCGATAATATCATACGCAATGACGTTGATCTATTTTTATGAATGAACATCCCTATTTGTTTTGTTCATCATTCAAAGGCTGTTGGTAAAATTCTCTTTCATTCATTTTCTTTCTTTTTTTATGGCGCTTATTCTATCTGTATAAAATATGATAAAGGCCAATATTAAGACCGCTATTACCTTTCACATCAAAGTGAAAATATAATATTTAAATCTTTTTCTTTCCTTTTAATGCTATTGTGTTCAGGATTCCTTTAAAATCCCGGAGAAAGATACGATTTGTTGACGTGGTGCGACTTGTCAATATATTGGTCATATCATGGTCCCCGTCTCGCCCCGATCGAGATATCTCTGTTTCGCCAAAAGATTGATTGAATTATCAAAATTTGTAGCGTGGTCTCTAATTAGTGCAGTGAATCCATTTTCATTTTTTGGGCTATCTGACAATATTTTCAGTAGAAATGATTTATGGTTTGCTATTGAACCGATAAAAAAACATCCAACTCGTTTTAAAAACTCCGGTGGTAATATATTTATGATTACCACCTATATCATAATCATAAATCTTTTTATTTAAGGTAGAAAGTAGAAAATTATAAATGAAAATAAAAACATTTCAAGCTGTTAATCAATCGAATAATATGAGAAATACGTTGAATATTTGGCGAAAACGTGAAAAAAAATGAAATTAAAATAAAAGTAAATGAAAATCATAGCAAAAAAGTGATCAAGTCATTTGTCTATATGCAAATCAAATCGGGCAATTTTCTCGGGTAAACCTAAAGGTGAATAAAATTTATGAAAACCCATAAAGAACAGAAAATGACATCGTATTTGAATTAATTCAATGAAAAAATGGATCAATGAAAAGTTTGTGCGATAAGTTTGGCAATTTTTCTGTATTTTGCTATTATACAGGAAAACGGGCTAAAACTATCTTTTCTTTAATTTCATTTGGAATTTCATTGTTTAAAAAATGTAAAGAAAAAGCTCCATTAGAAAATTATAAGTTAGAGAAAGTAAAGTTGAAAAGAAAAAAACGAAGGATAACTGGAATCTACGATTTTTTTTCACTTTTGCTTTGAACCGTTTCGACGAAAATGCTGTGCAACTACTAAGGAGATACAATTATCCTCAATCAACCGACTTTTATCGAGAAGACACTTTTAGGCCAGAAGGACGATAGCGAGATCTCGAATCGCTTATTATTCTTATGGTATACCTCAGTATGAAATGATACCAGATCTGTTTTTGTTTATAAACGCATACGGCGGATGTACCCGGGTACTATTTATATGCAATTTGTGAACCAGATGCATACAATATGCGTGGGACCACTTTCTCAATGGATCTTTCTCTGGCCGGAAGAAAGCATTCCAAACGTCTCGGCGACACGCTCGGCTTTCCAATAATTTTTATTTGATGGAAAAAAAAGGAAGACTATGCCTTCCATATGAAAATGGTAATTAGTAAGCAATAATAGTATGGCACTTAAAATCGTATGAATTTTTTGATTTCTTTTTATTTACAATTATGTATCGAAAAAATAGTATGAAGATTTCAATTTTATCTTAGCTGTCGTGGGCCATCTCAGCACGTCACAACTTTTTCTTTTCACACCGAAAGGCTATTAACAATATTTATGTTATAAATATAAAAATAAAAAGTACGAAAAAAAAGACTATTTTTCTTTCTTTTTGAAAAAAAAGAACTTTGGGATTGCTGAATGCGAACGAAATAAATAATAAATATGAAAACGGCAGGAGCCATCATGTTATCCAACTTTATCCCAAATCCCAAAAAGAAGGGTGGTACTATTATTTATTGATCCGGGTTCTAGACCTATATTTTCTCTTTTCTTTTCGATGAAAGAAAAAAAAGAGTATTCCATAAAAAGCCGTATGTAATGCGCAAAAAATGCCGTACGGTTGTTCAATTCTTTACTTTTCTTATTACTTCAGCTTATTCTTTCGCCCCATGTGAAGCAGACGAACCTTTATTACGCAATAGTATCATCAGGTAATGATCCATCAACCTGCAAGCCTCTTTGCGAGGGCATAAACGGAGAATTTTTATTCGAAAGAAGAATTGTGAAACTTCGCGACTGGGCTTATGTACAAAAAGCAACGGCAAGTCTTGCTGTATCCGAAGACATGAAAGAGACTATGTTATGCAACAGTCACCATGGAATGTGGACATGGCGGCGGTGCTACATAACAAACAGCAAACGATTCCACACCAATTCACAATTTAATTAGATTGATTTAATCCTCTTATTCCTTTCCTTCTTAACAAGCCTAAAGAACTAATAAGCCACCCTCTTTAAATAGGTAAAAAAATGATTCAGAATCATCTGTAGGAATCGATCTAAACCAGTCTATTGCTGTATGTGATTCGGTAATATATCAACTACAAACAACTTATTAGAAATGCTACAGCCGCGCCTGTGGCTCAGCCCCGTTTGGGGATGCGTATCCTCATGCCAGAGCAACAAAAATTAGGTGATGTGCGACTTTAATTCAGATCATGGGAAGAAAAAATACTTTTTCGTATCAACGTCAGTACCGGTGAATAGATGAAATTTCTTCCCGTTCAATATCAAAAGAGGCAGATGGACCATATCCATATCTGTGTGTAAATTTATGGTTTCCGTTGGCAAATCCAATCGAGATTTAGATGAAAAAATTCCATTGGTAGCAAATGCTTATCCGATTAAGCGGGAAAAAAATTTAAAAAGCAAAAGATTATCTTCGACTTGCAAAGAACGGACTAACAGGGTCGCTTGCACTTAATCTCACCGCTCACCGTACTATAAGATAGATATCGCCGTAGTGAATATCTCTGAAAATTTGTAGTGAAAGCCGTGGTGTGAACTGTACAAGGCCAGTAAATGAAAGATGAGCTCCGGTGTATGTGCCGTTTAAGTAACCGAAACGATGGAAACACTATTTATTTATCCATTTCTATTTACTCTTCTTTATTTTGGTTAATATGCTTTTTTTTACAGTATCAATACAATTTCTTATTTCAGGCAGAATGCCTAGAAAAAAAAAATCGTGGAATCCGTTTCGTAACGAGAAAAGCCATTGATTTTTATTTTATACATTGAAGAATCCGTTTTGTTATTAATAGACTGAAAAGAATAACTGAAAGAAAGAATTAGTTATTCATCAAAATTTCTTTTTATTCAATGACCGAATTAAACGGAGACGTTGAACAAAACCAGTTTATTTGCATCGCTTTAGGAAGCTCATTCAAGACTTACTCGAACCATTACTCAACAAAGAATAAGAGCTTTTGTTTCGACTCACGGGATAGAGATAGGAAAAAAGAGATTTCGTCGTTGTGGATTACTCGAATAAATGCAGTCGGAATGGGGGCATCCTATAGTTATAGTAGATTAATACAATCTGTACAAGAAACAGTTGCTTCTGAATCGTAAAATACTTTGCACAAATAGCTATTCAAAAGAATTGTCTTATATGATTTCAACGAGATTATAAAATAAGGATATCGGAAGGAATCCAACGAAATGCTTTAAATGAAATAGGTTCCCTCGAGAATGAACCCGGGAAGGTAGAGTAGAAATTAATATGATAAAAATTCTGATTCTGATAAGGTCATAAAAAAACAAGATGAGCGAACGCTCAATAAAAAGATTTCTTTTCTTCCCAACCGATTTGATTCTTTTATTTATTTTTTCTTTTGATTATCCGATTTTTGAATAAAGCATCAGTCTACGTTTGATAATTTTGAATCGTATATAAATTTAAATATATGATATGTAATAATATAATAATTCATAATATTAATAATAAATATATATATGTAATTAATAATAAATATAAAATATATATAATATGAATTTGACCATTAAAAAATATTTTCCCCATATTTATTATACGAAGCTACATATAGAATGATAAAGTTGCTGTATGTTGACATCCAAGATCAAGGTTCAAGCTTTGGTAATCCCATCCCCCTTCGTCACATTTGTACGGTGGGAGTTTTCGAACAAGTACGAGATGAATGATCGCACAAAGCTCATAAAAAAGAGGGACTCAAATGAATCGAATTAAATGTTTATAGAAAAAATTTTAATTTAATAAATTACATGAAAAAAATTAAAAAATATATAACCTTTCGAAGGAGTAGTGAACGGTGGTGAGAGGTGGGGCCGGTGAGGTTGACCAATGAAGAGTGTGACTGATGAAAGTGAAGGGAAGAGTTTTGGGTTGTGGATTGGAGATTGGGTATGATTTGGGATTTTATTTTTGATTTTTGATTTTTTATTTTAAATTACTTTTGTATTAAATAATCATAAAATATAATTTCATTTTTATTTATATTTAATAATAATAAAATATGTCAAATCATATTAAAATATTAATAAAATAATATTGTGTAACTAAAATAAGTTAATGTATAAATTTCAATGAGTAAATTAATCGTTTTAAAAGTTCAATGACCAAAATATGTCGGAGAGCAATTGAGTGATAATTTTGTAATTTACCCAAAAACATAATAAGTGACCACGACAGTTCTTTAAATATTTGAAATATTTTTTATTAATACATATTTACATGTATTTATATTGAAGAAATGTCATAAAATTTATCATTAAAATTTTATGTTATATAATGCATATATGGTTTGTTGAAAATTTTTCTAGTTTATCCTTTAAATCGAGTATCAAAATTTGTCACCGTTAGACAACTCAAGGCTCAGTTTGTCTGAAAATGATGATGGGGCAGCCCATGAGATATATGTTTCCATATCATTAGAAAGCAATGCCATCACCATAGAAGGAGCCAATTAAGAATGTTTTTGTTTTGCTTTCACTTTATTTGCACATCATACCCAAACCTAATAAGTCAAACATTTTAGCATTTTTCTTACAAAAAAGATGCACGATTTCAAAAAATTTCAAAATTATACTACAAGGTTAGGTTAGTCCCTTTAAATGCAAACCTATTTTTTGGTTGAAGAAGAAGTAAATATAAATATTGCAATTTGCAGAGAAAAGCAACCGGGCCAATTTTTTGGTTTAACCATTGAATTCGACTTGGTTAACTAATTTTGATAAGATTTTGTAGAAAGCTAATATGGGACGACGCTATTTACTTAATTTTCTCCATTATAACATTAAAATTTTAAATTCTTAATATTATTTAAAGAATTTAATATTTTTTCCGTTAAATCTTTATTGTTGTACTAATAGGGCCAATTTAATTAACCTTGACATCAACAGGCAACAGTCTACCCAAGCTGCAAAGAGCAATAAAAAAACAGGTGGCCTACAGGCTAGAACTAGTCGTTAGCAAAATAAGCGTTTAATAGTCATTCGTATGCCATTGGGAAACTCTTAGTGGCACTTGAAAAAAAGAAAGTGGGCCACTGTCCTTCTCCTTCCTTGCTTAAACTTTAATATAGGCAAGGCAGTAGCAATCATATAGAATGGCAAGGCTTTAGAATCTTTGATGGCGACGGTGGTGGGGTCCGTCATGTGCTCTTGTTTGTTTGCTGCTGCTATACCTATACATATTCAATCCGCTGGCAACTTTGATCAGATAGTAAAAGAGGAGATGGTGGCCCCGCATTCGTGGTAGAGATATAAATTATGATAACGGTCACGTTTTTAGTTGCACTATATTAATCGCGATTATAAATATAATAAATAATTTTACAGTTATGAGTATCGTAAATGTAATTTTTTAATAATATTATTAAAGACATTTGTAAGTTTTGCGATTTCGAATAATACCACTATCGCTATATAACGGTTGTTATTATAATTACGGACTGCTATTTAAATAATTCTAGATTGGTCATCGACTACATTTGGTGTATATATATATATATATATATATATATATATATACGGGTGAATTTGTCTTTATAAAACCCCCATTGTTGGAGAGCTCCAAGAAGAAGGAACAAGGAAGTTTCTGGCTGACTTTTGGTTTTGGTTTTGGTTTTGTTGTTGTTTTCTCTCTTTTATCCAAACCAGATGATATTTGATTCTTGTTCTATTGGTTGGATACGAATTTCAAACCCAATGCGTGTATTTAAAAAAGTAAATTTTTAGATTTCACGTCATTAATTTGTGAAATATGGATAATTTCCTGAATTATATAAACCAACTCGTTGGATTCACGGGTTACTTGATCTTACGTTTTCTAGGCCCAATAATAATAGAACCCCATATTATATATTCTGGTTTACGTTATTCTGTGAATTTGAGGAATTTTCTATTGTATGATACGTGTTATACATCGGGGTCAAAGCAAGAAGAAAGAAATTCATCTAGTACCTGTGTAATGATATACTGTTTTGAAATTGCGTTGCTGTGTCAGGAAGAAAAAGCTATACTGATGTGGTATACCCTGAAAAAGACTGCCTTTTGCTTTTGACACGATCTCACAAAGATTTGCTTTCATTTATTTCGCTTTAATGATCCCATCTTAGTACGAGTGAAATATTCCTGTTTCAAGAAATATGGAGATCCGCTCTATGATGAGATGCACAGGAGAACTTTAATGCATTTTCGAAATGTATTTTATATTAATATATGGTGTTTTTCTTATCCTTTTATTTATTCACGTACTTTTTATTTTGCTTTTGAATTTATATATATTTATATTATTAAATTGATTTTTTTATTTGATAAAAAAATCAATTGCTATAATGATATGTGACCAATATATTATACCTTGATTCTTTTTTTGGATCCAGATAATCCAAAGCAATGAGTTGATTATTAGTACTATAGTTATTAGCTTATAATGTGGTCCACCTATTTTTATATTTCTATTTTTATTAAATATTAGAATTTTAATTATAATTGTCTAATTATATTTAGATAATAATTTAGAATATTGTAATATAAAAAATATATAAATATTTTATATGCTATATAGAAATATAGAAATCGATTTTAAATTACGTCCAACATGATTTGAACCTATACCAAAAGTTTAGAAGATTTCTGTCATATCCATTAGATAATAAATGTTTTTCATTACAACTTTTTACGTCATGACTTTTTTTGTCTTGTTTGATTTTTTTCTTTTCTCTTGTTTGAAAATCTAAATCTAAATCTCAATTTTTTATTTTATATCTATATATATATATATATTAAATATATATTTAATAGATCCTGTATGAAATTACGTTTATGAAAAGATTTTTCTTTGTTTTTCAAACTTTAACGTGTCAACAAATTCGTACAATTAATTTGCTCTTAGATACGTGCAACTCAATATTAGATTCGATTTGAGTTGTTCGAAAATTTATAATAAACTTTTTATTTATTAAATTTAAAAATTGAAATTCAAAATTTAAATTAGAAGACAAGAACAATAGAATAATAAAAAAGTAAGATAATAAAGAAATTGGATTATCTTATCATACACCTATTTTATTTGATTTACAAAGATGAGCAAGGCCTTTTATTTAACTCTACATTCTTTGCACTTATTAGATATCTAGACTCGCTTAAAAATACTTAATATTTATATATATTTAGTATAGTATACGAATTATAATATACGAATTATATATTCTATTTATTTTAGTATTTCAACAAAGTTTGAAATTTTATAAGTTCACCGCCTTGATTATATTTTTTATCAAAAACAAAGAAAAGGATTCTTCTCTTTTTTTTGTTGTCCATTGTTTTATATTCTACTTATTTAGTTTAGATTTATTTTATACTTATTATATTATCCTTATTACTTATAAAATTTTTCTTTTTACAAATTTGATGTTGATAAATGCCACTGGAAAAAGAAATATTTCGGACACTTGAACCTTCAAAAAACTTTTTTAAGAACCAAAAGATTTTTAAAAACAATAGATGCCAAGAACAAAAGAGGCCTTGGATCCGTAGTGATCTCATTACTATTTGCATCCGGTGACCAAATCCCAGATTGAGTTAATTGTTAATGGTGATAGTTTGATAGATTCACCCTCTGAAACAAGAAGTTCTGGTCGGGGAATAATATCAAATCTTTCTATGTCCATCCAAGCCTCCTTTAGGTTATTTCGTACCCCCTTTTTCTTTTTTGGATTTTGCTTAAAATACCTGTTGATTCGAAAACAGGGGAATAGTAGAATTTTGGGGTTTCGTCGGGATAAATTCATCCCCTTCTCCGTTCCCGCCTGAAAGATGGGAATTCCATCAAAAAGAACAAACATATTTTATTTTAGCAGGTCTGGGGAAAGAATAGGAAAAGTGATTTCACCATATTTTTTGAACTGAACAGAATTACATCACAAGAATATTTGAGCAAAGCTTTCTGAAAAGACTATTTTTTGCTATCTTTCTTTTTTCTCTTTTGAAATAAATTGCAGGAATAAATATACAAACCTTGTCAGGTAAAATAAGAACAGCACACCACATTCAAAGCCCCTATCTTACCATTAGCAAGATTTTTTGTTTTCAGTTCTAATTTCATAAGGAATACGGAAAGTCATACCGATAAAATAGTTTTTCCAGGAAGTATTGCTTGTGGAACCTCAATATCCACGGGTTTCATCTTATTTTAAGTTGACACAAGAACAGAATACGCCCAGTTGGCGCTCCTGGATTTTCAAACCCCTGCTAGCAAAATGGGATATTATTTGAAATGGATTCTTGGTTATTAGTTATCCAGATCATCAGCGATGCTTGGAATTTGATTTATTAAGATATTCTTTATCAATATCAGAATAAGTATTTCTATTTTGCATGCGGTCCAATCATTCAGATCCAAAAATTTTCTACAGTCTGTATTCTTTAGGTAGGTCAAGGACTAAAGTTCCAAAAACACGATTCTGCTATTTACTATAACATGAAAACTTATAAAAAAAATTACGAAATAGATGAGGTCTCGATCTCATAAAGATTACGTATCTTAAGTACGACTTGGGTTTGCTTGATATCTGGATGAAAAAAAGAAAAAGCATTTATCCTTTAATACGTGATCATGTTTCAGTCATTCATTGAATGATTTCGTCCATTTAATAAAGAGTTCTTGATACTTACTATGAATTGATATAGAATAATTTTTTGAATGAAATTCAAAAAAAATATAATTTGATCATAGACTCAAATCCAAAACCAATTTATACGATAAAAAGATTAGTTCCCAACATTATTAAAATGAATGAGATCCACAAGGCAAAAATCTGTTAATGCAAGATGAATAGAAAGGATTGAATCGCTTAAACTTTTGCCATTTTTGAACATCTATAGAATTGTTAATGAACCCACTCAAAAATATAATCGCTTTAACGAAACAGATTAGACTTAAGGCAAATCGCAAAATCGTAGGATACGATCCATATTATTTCATTGGATCGTTATCTTTGTGGGCCTATATCTAGTCTTTGTTTTTTTGATTCCGGGTAGACATTGAATCTAAAAGAATACAGAAATAAGAAAAGAATCCATTTTGAATGGAATGTTCTAGAATGAAATATCTATTTATTATATATTGATTTTGTTTTTATCTCAGTTGACCAAATAGTAATCCAAATTGCCCTTTATTAAAATGAGAGAATCCACTAGAAGGCTGGCTAAAGATTGTTCTATTCAAATTTTGAAGGAATGGAAGCGCCCTGTCTATTGCCATTTTTTCATCTGTGAATTAGGTATTATGAACCCAAATTGAAACTTTGCTCTGTTTTTTGATTCCTTATTTAATGAAATACGAAAACAAAAGCTTTTCCATTTTATTATGTTTTATTATACGTCTGCTTATTTTGAATTTAGTTTCCTGTAAAAGAAATCTAAAGTTTAGTCCTGAATATAAAGAAAAAGAAAATTTTGGCTTGAGCATTCCTACCAAGATAACTAGAAGTTCCAACTAATAAAACCCTAATGAACCAAAAAAGGATAAAGGCCCAGCAGAAATTGCTTGTTTTTTAGATTCTGATCGCCAACTCATACATACTAGATCCAGTTGCATTTTATTGGAATTGAGAGAATAACCAAAATTTACTTTTTTTTGTTTCCGAAGTAACTCTCATCAACTAGTACTATTTTGATATTTTGATATGAACTTTTAGAAGGAATTCATCAAATTGCTTAGATCTAAAATCATCCCCTTTTATATGATCCCCTATACAGATCTACTAGATATATAGACTTTAATTTCATACATCCGTTCGGTACTTGCTATAATTCATTTAACCCTATATCATGTTTACGTATGCATAAGAGGTTTCATTTATGTTCGGTTTGGGGAAGCCGGATGTTATACAATATTCTACTAAATAGGTATCCGTGGCATCTAAGTCTTGAAAAAAATAGATAAGATTTGGTCTTGGCCCCATCCAATCTAAAAAATCTTAGTTTTTTGAACATACAAAGATAAAGAAGCAATTGCAATTGCCGGAAATACTAGGCCTACTAAAGGCACAAAAATAGAGGGAAAGTTGCTGAAAGTTGTCATAAAATGGGTACCTCAATTTAATATTTGTACCTGTTATATTGTTAGTTAGAAATATATCTTATAATGATTATATTATAATTCGTATATTATAATTCGTATATTATACTAAATATATCTAAATACTAAGTATTTCTAAGCGAGTCTAGATATCTAATAAGTGCAAGGAATGTAGAGTTAAATAAAAGGACTTGCCCATCTTTCTAAATCAAATA
>JAGYYJ010002095.1:0-12087 GCA_019671005.1 Hibiscus mutabilis
AATGCAAATGAAAGACACATGCATGAATGCAAAGAGCAACACTGAGTTTGGCAAATATCATCGTTAAATGACTTTCATTAATGGAATCGTTGTCTTGTTACAATAACTTAAAGAAAACCAACTACACATATGGCTTCAAGGTAGTGTCAAGGTTAATGATCTTCCTCATAATCCAAATAATCCTCTCTCCTTCTTCAGAATCATCATCCACACAGTTATGGAGTTCGGTAGTGTCTTCTGCCAAAATCTGTTTCTTTCGGTCAACTTCTTGCACCTGAGTCATCCATTGTACCAACTCTTGTTCTTGCCTCCAAATTGTGTAGGCGACAAAGTGCAGTTGCTCCAAATTCAGTGTCGGGCGTACTTGAATCACTCCTCTAAGGCTTGCCACATGATCCTTGAGCTGTTGAACCTCAATTTCCAACTCATCAACGCGATTCGTCAAGACTTGATTCTCCAAGTTGCTAACCTTTAGCTTGTTAGTTGAACCCTTATGCTTGAAAATAGACTTTTCCAAACACCTCACTTGATCTTTCAAAGCTTCATTTTGGTGTTGTTCCTTCTCGATCTGTCTCGAGTGGGAGATTCGTATATTCTTTACTTCTTCGGTTAAAGCAAGCACTTGATCTTTGTGCTCGTAAAACATTCTTCTGTAATTCTCGGCTCTCGCTTTCTCTTCCTTCAATTGGATCTCTAACCCTTCTCTTGGTTCTCCTTCCGCAACTCTTTTGCACTTATTTAACCTTTTAAGCTTCTGAATCTCTTCCTTCTCCATCTTGAGTTCGAGTTCCAACTCATCTCTTTTCCTTTCTAGATCTTTAATCATTCCTTCAAATTGTGTCTACTCTAATTTGAAGTCAAACTTTTCTTGATGGGCTCTCTCCTCAAGATTGAGGTGCCTATTTCGCTCTTCTTCAAGTTGTTTCCTCATCAAATCAGCCTTGGTAGGAAGCGTGGCCAATCGCTCCTCTATAGATCTCTTTCCATTAAGATTCAAATGGGGAATATTATCGTTGACAAGATTATATCGCCACACTTCATAATCGGGAGTGACCATGTATGGAGCATTTACGATCCTAACCCGTCTTGCGTTGTTCCAAGTTGACGAAGCATTATATACCATTGTCTTGTAACTCTTCTCCTTCGCATAATCCACGTTGAACTCATTTAGACCTTTGGTGGCTGGCACAAATTGCTTCGAACTGTACTGTCTCAAAACTAAAAGAATGGCCAAGTAGTGGTACCATTGAATGCTCTCCACATCTATAGAGAATGTTCTTTGCCAACAACCACGGTGCTCTCCAAACTATATCTTCTTTCTTTAGATTTCGAAGGACATCTTGCCATACTTCCTCGGATCTTCAGGTTGGCCAATCATTCTTTCGTAGAAACTTCTCTAAGGGTGAGAACTTGCCTTCATAAAGGGCCTTGAAAAACTGGGATCGGTCCAAAGGTGGCTGTAGAACCAAACAATCAAAAGTTGTAGGCATCCTCGAAAGTGACGTCCACCATGCTTTCGACAGAACCTCAAAGATCAAAAAGTTTCAGCCAAAATTACAGGTACTGGATTAGTACCGCTATTCAAACGATTAAATAGATCTAAAACTAATAGATCAATGAGTCCCAATGCTCGAGGAAAGAGTACCAATCTATAGATCAACAAAGCAAAGAGATTCCGCTAAACTCGACCCACAAGATGCATAGAGGCTAAGGCCAAGATCCCCTCCCACTTAAGATACTCTTTATTGTTCCAAGTAGTGACTTGATGCTCGACTCAAGATAACAACATATCTGAGAACTTCTTTAACTTACCTTGGAAAGCTTTGTTCTTACTTGGCTTAGAATATACCCGATTCATGTCAATCTTCTTGCAATTTATAAGGTCCGCGTATTTTTTGATCGTTGGAGTTAAATCAAAGTTACCAATCGTAAAGCAGCTGTAGGCAGAGTTCCAAAAACCCACCAAGGCTTGTAGTAGTGCTTGATCAACTAGGACTTCTAGCAAGTACGCAATGTCACCATACTCTTCTCTGAAAATACTCTTAGTTCTAAATCCCAACTGTTCCAAACAAGCTTCAATTCGGACACATCATTGAACTCCATATTCATGAATTTCTTAGTTGCCATTGCTGACCGGAACCCAACGAAAATATTGTCTCCATCATGTAGTTGCTCCCCTTCCGACCGTATCTAAACATCAAAATTATTTTCATCACTGCTACGGACTAAGTCTCCTATTGATCTGGTCTTTAACTTAAAACTATTTCCAACTCAATGTGCTCTTCATGATATGATAAAATATGCAAAACAAAAAGATAAAAAGGAAAGAGAGAAAAGAAGAAGAAGTGTTAGTCAAACGATGGTAAATAAATTGAAAAACAAGAAAAGATAAACGCGAGGAAATTAAGCAAAAGGCACACCAATAAAGAAAGAACCCTAACCATTTGAATTCTAATTCGCTAAAGTTATCCGTATGGCTCTAATCGAGTGGGCCTCTTAGATTCTCACACATGGGTTCGGTTCTAATTAAAGGTACCCTGACCTATCTTATCACTTACTAAGGCAACAAGAACCCCCAATGTTGGCCCATTAGAAGCTTGTGAATTGGTTTCGGTTCGAGGGAAAGCACGACCTAGTGACATGGAGGGCTGCTCGCATGACAAAAGGCATGGATTCCGAAAGTGACTTACCGACCCGCAGAGGGCTACTCACGTGGGTATGTGGCGTTTCACTCCCACTTATGGGACGGAGCTCGGGTACAGAGCTTGATGAACATGGTGCAACACATGTCAGTGATTCCTTAGAAATTAAATGAAAAATTAATTCGAAAACCATCTATTATCAAAGCCCGTGCAATCAAAGTCACATTTTCAAGAAAACATCAACCTTTTTAAGATCGATTAAAATTTTTGACAATATTCCATCATTGAAAAAAAAATTCTTGGCCTAACTCTCTTTTTGTTTTATAAAAACAAAATCTGGTCCCCAGCAGAGTCGTCAAGCTGTAGCGACCTTTTTCCTTTTAAAACAATATAAGTTTCATAAGTTCGGTGTTACAGGTTATCCCCCAAATCATTTCTTTGAAATCTTGGCCTAACGGGACTTCTTTTGAAAGTTCTTTTTCTTTTGAAAATCGATAAAAACTTGGAGTCGCCACTGGCCACTTAGATAAGATGGGCCGGACACCATAAAAAACCAGAGATTCATTATGAAAGGGTCCGGGAGTTGGTTACACGTGGGGAAGGATTAGCACCCCCATCACACCCAGAAATCGGTACCTGAATATTTGCTGCTTTCAAATTGATGGAATTTGTTGGAATTTGAATTGAATTTAACTCGACATACTTAATTGAAAATTTGACCTTAATTACACGCTCTTTATCAAGTCATTGGTTCGAATTAATTGGAAATTTAATTAATAAGATTGACCATACACCAGACCATAGACTAAACCGACATCATATAAGCCTGATTGCCGTGTTAGTTTATGGTTCGAATCCCGCACGTCAACTTTATGCATGGTGCAAGCAATTAAAATATGATGTAACGATTTTGTCAAGTTTTAATTTTACCTTGAGTAGGTAAGAATTAATTCAAATATTTGGTCAACATCCTTTGAGCTCGGACTGTTACGACACAAATATCGGAACTAATAGATACCTCATTTTTAATGATTTAAATTAATTAATGCAAGATAGATAAAGAGCCACATGAATGACAATTAAAGGATGACAAACAAAAGGCTTAAGGGTAAACACACAAAAAAAGCCCACACAAGGCCCTAACCTAAAAGGCCCAAATTATGGGAAACCAATTAGTGATCTATTTATTAACTAAATGATTCTAATATTTAGCCCTAAATTAAAGACTAAAAACCTTAATAAATTATGGAATGTCTTGTAACATGATAATTATTTTGATCGGTTTTAAACTAGCATTCCAATAAGCCAAGGATACTTTTTAAAATAAATCGATTTAATTAATCATGGTTTCAATTTAAAAGTCAACATGATCTCTATACTAATTTTATCTTGAAGGTGATGAAGAAATGTTCGATTAACGTAATAAATTTAATATTTATCCCAATATGCTAAGGGTAAATTTAAATTCACTAAACTAATTCAAACCCTAAGTCTAACTACGACTCTAAAACTAAATCTAAATTAATCTAATTAATTTAAAGATTGTGTCCCTATGAGATGAGCACATGATTTTAAACTAATTAAATTAATTTTGCCTAAATTCTAACATAAGACTAACCTAACAAACCCAAAGCCCAAAACAACAATTCCAAATCACCCAAACTAAGCAAACCCTAAAACACATATATGTACTTGAAGACTATAAATCATATGCTATATATATAAAAAATATTATATATATTTGAAACTATATTATATTTTTATCTATGTATTATATACATTATAAAAACTTATATTATATTATATTATATAAAAACCTTAATATACATGTATGTATATATATACATATTATATATATATAACATATTATACATATATATTATATAAAACATAGGCATCATATATTTTTATGAAACATTTATCATATGTTGAATAAAAACATTATACTATATGTATATATTATATGAAAACATCTACTATGTACAAAACTATATATTATAACCAAGCTATATATTATAAGCATATATCATATACACATAAAAGGGGACATTACAATAACCACATATTATACCAAAACCACATTAAATCATATTATGCATAAACATCATTCAAATCAAGCATAAATAAACATTAAGCAATAAGGACTGAAAATAAACGATACAACACCACAAACAAATATGCATGATAAAAGGAGTTTCAAATAGGGTTTCAAGTCTGGATTTAGGACCAGATTTAATAAAATCTAAAGCTTAAAGGACCAAAATAGGATTTGCCCGTGTCTCAAAATATGGACGAGATTGAAAGCTTTTGAAAGCTTGAGGGACCTGGGATGGGATTTAAAAAGACGGAAGCCCTCATGGCATGATTTACAAACGCGGAGGGACCAAAGGAGGAATTTAGAAAGGCGAAAGGACTAAAGGGTTCAATTAAGAGGACACAGAGGTCCTTAAAATGAAATTACCCCCATTTGTTTTTAAAACAAGTATAAAACATATTTTTTGCTGAAAATAGAAAAAATGGGTTGTCCTTCAAAAAAACTCTGGAAAATCCCTGCTATCGCAACCTCCTTTTTACGGGAGCTTCAACGTTATTTGGAAAACTTAAGAAAACACGGAGTTGCCACCAATCTTTTTTGAAAAAAAAAGTGTGATTGGATCACTTTTAAAACAATGGTTATTTTAATAAAGCGTTTTATTTATCAAAATAATATTTTTGGTCCACGACAACAAGAGAAAACAGGTTCGGAGGTCAGTTACGTGTGGGGAAAGGTTAGCACTCCCACAATGCTCAAAAATTGGTACCTAATTGTTTTCAAAAAGCATTTTGAAAATAGGAATTTGCAAGTTCACAAGAGTTTCAACTTATTCGTCTGTTTAATGAATATAAATCTATTTTAACGGTCTTACCACCTGGAAAATGAACTTCAATCACCGCCAGCACTCCTAGCGCTAACCCGTCATTTCTGTTTGGTAAAACACCACATTAATTAGTTTTCACTTTAAAACAACAACAATTTGGTGTGTTAATGCTTTTTAATTAGTGATTAAACCCTAAGAATGTCAATATTCATTTTATCAATTAAAGTTATAATACAATTAACTGTGTTTTATTAAAGTTATGAAGGAAATTTTACTACACACATTTTTCTATATTAAGTTTTAAAAGAACCTATTCCTAAGGTTTTAAACACACATACATATTTACATAAAGAAAATAATGAAGTAAATAACTGCTTTAATTAAATAACTTAAAGAACTAAATTTTAAATAAAGAAAGGGATAATTATTTTTTTAAAAAAAGTTATTTTTGGTTTGAGACCGAATTGAAAGGAATTTGAAATATGAAGGCTGATTCGAAAGCAATTGAAAGTCTGGTGCTCAATTTAAGAGAAAAAATGACTAAATTAGAAGAATTGAAAACCAGGGTCCCACGATACAAGGTCTGGAAAAGAAGGGCGTGGGTCACTATTTAAGGCCTTTATCAGAAACAAAATAACATTTTTATATTTCCCTCAAAACCGATCAAACACTTAGTTCTCAAATTCTTTGAAGTGTTCTTTGTGTTCTTCATGGGTTTGAAGAACACGATGAACGTCCACCGTGCTGGCTGCCTTCCACTATCATTTTCGGCGGTGAAATTTCTAGAAATTTCTTTTTTTCCAAAATCTGATGGGCTCCAAATCGCGTTTTATCACCGGAGTTCTTCCGAAACCAAATCCACAATGACACTTTCAAAACGGAGGTAAAAATACTTATCCCTTTCTTTTTTTAGAAACTATGAATATAGAAGAAAGAAATTACCAGAAACTGAGCTTGCTTTATTCCTTGAAAATCTCGATTACAAATGCTTGCCTCCTTACACTGGAAATCTGAATGCTATTTGAGTTTTGTGTATGAATTGTGTATGTTTCATATAAATCTGGTATGGTTTACATGAAATTTACAGTTCTATTTATATGTACAAAAATGCATGAATTCCAAGCATGAATCCCCGATTTTTTACCCTTCGATTGCTTGATCTTTGCCATGGCATCAATTTAGGGATTGGTCTTTCCTGTTTTACTTCTGATTTGATCTTGATTTTCCAGCTAGGGCTTTAATTTAGGGTTTAACTCCCTTTCTTAATCTGATTCTAATATTTTCCTTTATTTTTGTTTCTGGTGATTTACAAATGGCAACAACACCGCCGGCGAGAGCAATTGGAGCGACGAATGCTGGCCTGAGCCCTACCAGACAAGACGAAGCATTCACTAGAAGTTGAAAGGACGGACGCGTGTTTGCCACGCGCGAGTGATGATCCAGGTGATTGGCTCTAAATCAATCTTGACCGTTAGATCACTCCCTTATCTAACGGTAGGGATAGTGCACCGCCTGTTCTTCTCTAGCTGGATCCTGTGTGTGATCTGTGTTCAATCCATATCGTTGGATCTGCTTAATCTAATGGTCCTTTAGCTGTGCAAGAAACAAAAGGGTTAGGGCCTTTAGGATTCAATTAAAACTGGGCAGAGCAGGCCCTGGTGTATATTTTAAACAAATGGGCATGTAACTTTATGGACTCTGTCTTCTAATGGGTTCATTCAAGTAGACTAGATTTTACACTTAATGGACTGGTTTTTACTAATGGATTCTCTACATGATGTTATGGATTTGTATGGAGAATGAAATAGGTTTTATTTTAATTTAAATGGACTATTTATATTTTTTAGGGTTTTAAAATTATGCAAACTAACTATGACACAATGCTAACACTAACAATGTAGTAACACTACTACAAAAATACTAAACCGAATGACATAGATATAATACAACAATAAAATAAATTAGGTGAAAATTTAGTGACAACAGCTGGCCCTCTTTGGTCATTCCGGTGAAACAGGAATAGAACAAAGAACAAAAGGACACTGAATGTCACCAATTACCAAACCGTCAATGCCTGAAAAGACAAGCAGATTCTATTCTCCATATGCCCAAATAGATAGACGAGTTCTATTCTCCTTATGCTTGAATAGATAAGTAGGTTTCATTCTCCTTATGCCCGAACGGATAGGCGGGTTCTATTCTCCTTATGCTCGAATAGATAAGCAGGTTCCATTCTCTACGCTCGAACAGATAAGCGGGTTCTATCCTCCTTATGCCTGAATAGATAGGCAGGTTCCATTCTCCAAGTGCCCGAATAGATAGGCGGGTTCTATTCTCCAAATACCTGAATAGATAAGCGAATTCCAAAAAGGTTTCATCCTTCATACGCTTGGATGAATAAGCAGGTTCTATACCTGTAAAATTCAAATAAATGCTATGACCATGATGAACATGTCCCTAGGGATGCCTAGTTATGAATGCATGTCACTTTTGCTTTTTTATAATCCTTTTGTCAGAATTAGTTTTCTTGGATTATATCATCTCAAACATTTTCTCAACTCTGGCAACAGATGGTAAGCGTCTATTCTGGCTCATATCCTCAAATGGAGGTCCGATATGAATTCTTTTCACTTAACCATACCGAACAAGACCTTGCACAATATTTACTAGGATCACACCAAGCAGAAAAGTTAGCAACCGCCCATCTTTCAATCCTAGTTGGCTTCAACAATTTCTTGCTGTTAAAATTCCACCAAGCATTCTTTGGAAAGAAATCTTCACCATTGCCCACTCTTAACTTCAGGGACTGTAGGACACGTTCTTTAATTTGGGTGAAATTGGGGTTCACCAAAACACCACCAGGCTGCATCATGGTTTTAATGCCATAAAAAGATTAGACAATACATTCATCGTTTCATGTGGCTTCTTCTTACCAAATAACAAAGCTCAATGTGAATATATGTGGGATGCTTTGGCTTGCCAATATTAATGCATAGAAGATCATCATAATATTGCAATTTTATGTTATATTGGTTGACATAATAATCATAGATAGTCATCTCCATTATCTCTGCTTCATCATTCTCATTCTTAGTACCTCTTTTTTTTCATTTAGAACATTTGATCCCTGCATATTTGTTCACTCAGTCCAGTTATCTTGTACTCCTGATTGACTTTATCCTCATATTCTTCAACACTCTTTTGGCCTTTGTCAAATTATCATTGTAGTTGATACATCAATATTCAGTGACAAGCCTCCTTGAATAAAGATCCTACTATTCTTCCAATGTCTGTAAAATTGTTCTCATTGTCATAGGAGAAAGGTTATGCCAACATCAATGTTCAGAGACAAGCCTTCTTAAGTATGCTTGAAACTCGGATGAAAAACCCCTATTTCCTTAGTTATCTCCTCCATTGTCTGTAAAAATATTCTCATTGTTGTGGGAAGCAGACTATCTTGTGTAAGCATCTTTGTTTCGCAACATGTTGCCTTCAACACTTCTTGAGGACTCTCTGATTCTTGTCTTCGCAGAGAACTTTAAATTGCTTGCGCGATAATCCTTGCAGCAAAACTTATTTCCATCTTGACACTTTTCATGCCCCAAGTTCAAAACTCAACCACAGAATACCTCGTAGTTCCAATACCCTTTTAAACAAATTTCAAAGTAATGCCCAAAAAATCTTTTGTATGTTTTAAGTGATGTCAAATTTATTAATTCTCGTTTCAATGCAAGATGCTTATACGAAAAGGGGAGATGGTCTTAAGCAAAGAAAAGAAGCCTGAAGAAACAAAATTTTATCAATATTGTGGCAAATAGAAAGGAGATTACAAGTGTTCAAATATCAATGACCAAAACTCTTCCTGTCAAAACGCCATGAGATGTCATGAATGTTACCCATGTTGTGCAGACTTTGGCAATGATGAAGATGTGAGAAAGTATATAACTCATCTATGTTATGTTCCCATGAGAATTATCCTGGTTTTCAACTACCTGAGCCGCCCATTGTAGATTTTCAACTGAAGTTCTCCTTTGGTTTCAAAACGCCATTTACGGGTTTTCATTTTGAACACCCCTTTTCTTTTTCTTTTTTTCTTCTTTTTTCTTTCTTTTTTTTCTTCTTCTTCAGACGTAATAGTTTTTTACTGAATCTGAGTTTATCAGGCTCTGAAGTTCATCTCCATCCATTTTAGCCAAAATTAATGCCACACCTAAGAAAACCTTTGATACGATGTAAGGTCCCTCCCAATTTGGTACCCATTTTTCTCGGGTATCTCTTTGGATCAGTAACTTTTTCTTTAATACCAAATCACCTTCTTGGAATTCTCTCGAGCAAACTTTCTTCTCATGTGCCCCTATAATCCTTCTTTGGTATATCTGCCCATGACACAATGCTTTAAACCTTTTCTTCTCAATTAAATTCAACTGGTCATATCTCGCTTGAACCCATTCTACTTCTTCCAACTTTGCCTCCATTAAGACATGGAGTGATGGTATCTCAACTTCAATTGTTAGTACAGCTTCCACTCCATACACCAATGAAAAGGGTGTTGCCCCAGTAGAAGTTCGTACTGCAGTTCGATAGGCATATAAGGCAAATGGTAGCTTCTCATGCCAGTCCTTATATGTATCAACCATTTTTGAAACTATCTTCTTAATGTTCTTATTTGCAGCCTCCACTGCCCCGTTCATCTTTGGGCCATATACCACTGAACTATGATGCTTGATGTTAAACTGCTCGCAGACTCCAATTATCATCTTGTTATTCATATTGGAGGCATTATCAGTAATGATACTTTTAGGTAAGCCATACCAATAAATAATCCTTTTTTAGGAATTTGCAAACCGTAGACCTGGTGACGTTTGCATACGAGACTGCTTCCACCCACTTCGTGAAGTAGTCAATAGCTACCAAAATAAAGTGATGCCCATTTGACGCCTTCGGGTAAATCTATCTGATAACATCTATGCCTCACATGGAAAAAGGCCAAGGAGATGACATAACATGAAGTGATTGTGGAGCTGTATGAACCTTTTCGGCATAGATTTGGCATTTGTGGCATTTGCAAGAGTAATTGATGCAATATCCTTCTATAGTTGACCAATAATATCTAAAGTGCATGATCCTTCTGGCCATGGTGAAACTGCTAGGGTGGGTTCCACAAACTCCCTCGTGAACCTCTTCTAAAATCAACTATGCTTCTTTTGGATCTACACATCTTAGAAGTATCGGATCTCGACTTCTCTTATACAAGATCTCCCCATCAAGAACATACCCTAAACCATTTTTCTAATCACTTTCTTCTCATTTTCAGTAGCCTGGGGTGGATATTCCTTAAATTTTAGGTATTGTAAAATGTCATGGTACCAAGGTAAGCTGTATGTTTCTTCTACCACGTCATAGCAATGAGCTGGGGAATCTAGCATTTGTAATTTGATGGGCATCATCTCAAAAACTTCACTTGCTTTAAACATCGCAACTAAAGTGGCTAAGGCGTCAGCCATCTGGTTGTCTTCTCTAGGGAGGTACTTAAAGGTGATCTTATCAAAATCTTTGGTCAATTCGAGGACCAACTTGTGATATTCTATCAATTTTGCATATTTTGTTTCCCATTCACCTCGTATTTGATAGATTACCAATATCGAGTCTCCAAATACCTTCAAGGTATGAATTTTCCACTTAATGTCCTCTCTTAGACCCAACACGCAAGCCTTATATTTTTCCATATTATTGGTTTAGAAGAAATTTAAACGACTCGTGAAAGGGTAGCAACTCCTTCTGGTAAAACCAAAACTGCCCAAATGCCATGTCCTAAGGCATTTACTGCACCATCGAAGTTCAAGACCCATGATTCCACGGGGACTTCACTATCTTTCGAAATACACATTAGGTCTTCATCGAGGAAATGGAAATTTAGTCTTCACAAGTATGTCTTGCCAAAAAGTCAGCTACGACACTCCATTTTTATTGCATTTTGGCTTACATATTGGATATCAAACTCTGATAATAGCATCTGCCAATGTGCTAATCTTCCCGACAAGGCTGGAGCTTCCATCATGAACTTTAAAGGATCAAATTTCAAAATTAGCCAGGTAGTATGATATAACATATATTTCCTGAGCCTTTTAGCTGCCCATACCAAAGCACAACAAAGTTTTTCAATTGAAGAATATCTGGTTTCGCAACCAGTGAACTTCTTACTCAGTTAATATATTGCCTTTTCTTTTCTTCCAGTATTATCATGTTGGCCCATCCCATAGAGTTTTCATATACTGTCAAATATAAAATCAATGGCTTATCGGGAGCTGGCGGTACTAGCACAAGAGGATTGGTTAATTGTTCCTTGATCTTTTCTAAAGCTACGTGGCATTCTTCATTCCATGTGTTTGGGTTATTCTTTCTCAGTAGTTTGAACATTGGATCACACTTATCAGTTAATTGGGAGATAAAACGGGTGATGTAGTTTAACCTCCCTAGGAAACCCCGAAACTTTTTTTGTGTTTGGGGTGGTGGGAGCTCTTGTATGACCTTAATTTTGTCACGATCAATCTTAATTCCTCTCTTGCTTACCACAAAGCCTAATAATT